>WURT03140268.1:0-11245 GCA_009936505.3 Holothuria glaberrima | reverse complement strand
TATATATATAGCTGTTCAGTAGGCGCGTAGCCTACGGGGGTGGGGGTTGGGCCCCAGATGTTTTTAAGGGCCCAGAATTGTTTGTTTACTAATAAAATGTGTAAGAAAAAATAAATGTGTGAAGACACATTTTTGCGCATGTATGAAATCAACGAATAATTTTTGAAAATAATTTCAGTGTAAAACGATGGAAAATACAGCACTAGTTGCATCCAAGGACTACTAACCGTTCGAAATTTTCTCAAAGAGGAGGAGAACACCCCTCCCCTCAGACCCATTCCCCAGGACGGCGATCAGTGTCGTGACCCTCCATGTGATACCTTGGCCCCCTAAAAATTTCATTCTAGCGACGCCCCTGCTGTTCAGTGTACAATAAGTAGGTCTACGTCATGCGTTTATTGCCTTCAGACACAGCTCGCATATTATAATCCACCTTCACATAAAGGCCTATACGATATCAGGTTTTGAAGTTCCTCCGTATGACTCTCATTTCTTCCCAATTTATGAAGTTCTTCGTTCAAGTTTTATAAGCTTGAAATGTCTATCAAATGTCAATCATTAGTATCAAATTATGGTGATAAACACGCCGCAAAACTATTAAAGATTTTATTCATTTCAACCGCGGAGGTACCATGATCGCTTTTGATGTGATTCCAGTCAATAGCATTTTACACGATAGGCTATACGAGGAGAAGTGGAATGGCACTGGAAGTTCGTATTATGTTATTCCAAGGCCAACGGAAGGTTTGCAAGATTTGGCGGAGGATGAACCTCAGTGATTTATGAATTTGTGTATTTGGAGCCAAGGGAAATTGTTTTAATTCTGATGATGTTTAACCCCTAACCCCTACAATTGGCCTGATTACTTTTGTCTTTTCAATTTGTTTCTCTGATTTTGACTGTAAGATGTGCTCTTTTGTTCTTGATGAATTGTCAGTTGAAAAAAGTTCAAGCTGGTCATTTTGAGAAAAGAGAAGAATGATTGTAGGCTTTCCTGTAATAGTATGTCATTCATTTTGCGGCATTCAACAGATCTAGTCCAAGGCTAGATTGAAATTTGAAAAGTATCATATTACTACATCCCTTCCACTCTCTTTAAGAATCACCCCTATGATAATTTCTAGTACCCTCCAATATAGAAGGATTCTGGTCGGTCCATTCGCTGTTATAGGAATACACGCAAAATGAGTCCCAATTGTGTAAAAGATGACTCCGTCGATAAAGTAACTTTCTCCACTGGCGGAAACAATTCACTGCGCCTGCGTCAATGCCTCTTACAGTCTTTGCACTCTAACGAGGTAGGCCTTTATCAAGAATTCTTCATTTCATGGTTATGTTTTTGAAGTTCATTTGCTGGTTTCTAATTAACCTGTACTCTCCGTCATTAACATCGAATTTCACAAAATTTGCAATTAAATAAACCCTGACAAAAAGAGCACCTGGAACCAATTTACAGCTGTCTTATTATCTTACATTGCAGAAGCTGGACCCCACTCTTGCAAACTCGTGGTGCACCTTCTGTGCGCTTGTAGCAACCGCTCCCGTTGCACCGCTCCCCAATATCAGTGGGGGAATCACAAGCCTGTACCCCAACCTCCAAAATCCTACACAGGCCACTGCGAAGTCGTTGTGTTAATTTTCAGAAGGGGACAAACCCCAGGTAGTGTGTTTGGTGTAGTCCCGAAATTGCGACTACATTGTAAAACACTTGGGTCAGCTTGACCAAAATTGGGTCAGAAGGGAACCGACTTAATTTATTGGGCCATACAATTACCCAAATTAGACTTCATTTGACCAAAATTAGGTCAAAATTTGACCCAAAATGTTGGCACAGTTCCCTCATTACTCACGGGTTTTTAGAGTGTAGAGTCCAAAGAGTTTTGACTAGCCGGTGTCAGTGCATTGTAGAATAATACATAGCTAAGAGATAGCTTGAGGCATTAATATAAGTATTCTGGCAATGACTGTAAACACATGAAAGTTAAACTAGAGATAATTTTTAGTAATTTTAATTACGTAAAAGCCTGACTAAGCAAACATGCAAGGAAAATAAAAAGATTATTACAAAAAACGTTTCAATTAGGTAGTGAATGAGAACCAACATTCCGAGTGAGTTTTTCCAAAAGGTTGGTTAGGGGGTCAGGTGTAGATAGACTTGCGAAGTTTGCTTAGACCGACTTGTTTTCGAGATATCTCTTGGGAGCGGTGCTTTAATTTTCACTAAATCACATTCTTGATGTTGGCTAACGAAGAATATACTTACAAGGAAAATAAAATGAATATTATCGCGAAAACTTTATCCTTGGAAGGTAATTCAGATCCAAATTTTTGGGTAGATTTACTGATTCGAATGCTGAGATAACTTGTTTCTAGTAAGTTTTCTTTGGCGGGAGGGGGGGGGGACGGGCCCTTCTTTACTTTTCAACAGGTCATTGTATAAGATGTAACGAAGAATGTACGTCATAAACGCTAATTTTTACCAGTGAAAATGTCTCCTCAATATCCTTCCTGAAAGGTATGAACAAATTCCTATTTTCCCCTCTCCACATTCGACTTTGGCCCACCCATGCATGCAGGCGCGGATACAGGGGTGCACCCGGCGCACGCCCCCTTTTTTCGATGATCAACGATTTTTTATCAACGATCTTGCAAAAAAGCAAAAAAAAAGGTCCCCGAAAATTCGGATAGTGCAAGAATGCGAGAACTGGAGTGCAAAAAAGCAAAAAAAAAAAAAAAAAAAAGGTTCTCGAAAATCCTAGATCAGCCGGCCCAGCCCCCCCCTGTCGAGCTTCCTGGCGCCAACCCTGTGTGTGCGCCCCCCTTTCTCGAAATCCTGGATCCGCGCCTGCCATGTCTGCCAAACTGACAAGCAAGTGACTTAAACGCCAAGTGGGTTACTTCCATTCGATGTATCAACTGGCCCACTCATTCCAAAACTGTGTCATGGCATTTATCTGTTGAAGGTACAGACCAAAGCTGCAAAAATCGCGATGTTGCGATTATAACGAGCGATTTCGGTAGTAATATACGTGGTTCCGGCGGTAGTAAAACTTTATGATCGCGTATAGTCAGTTCTCGTTTTGAATTTAGTAAGGAAAATAGAAATGCGGGCTTTTCGAAGGATTATGCGGGTTAGCGGATTTAGCATTGACAGTGATGAGGATCAAACCTGCATAAACAAGGCTGCATACTTGAAGATGTATTCTTCCAGCGTGAGTAGTAGTATCAGTTACGGAAAACATCTGTTGGCGAAGGGTAAACCCAAAGTACACCTGAATGCGAGTTTATAAATATAACCTTTCAAGACACCTTCAAAGCGTGTGCATAAATAGCACGATTAACTGTGAGTCCTGAAATTGCTTTAATGCATACATAACCATATTATTTATTCGTAGCGGTCGTGATATCCCCTTTTCAACTGATAATTTTGTAAAAATCTGACTATTTGTTATTTATTATCTGATTTCATACGGCGAACTATTGGGGTTTGTTGGTCTGGCTCCGGTCCTACATTCTCGTTGAAGTGCTAGATTTTAAAGTAATCCGCTCTCTACCCTTTCGTCGATACTCTGTGTAGGCCTTAAAGGGGACATGGTTCACTAGAAGGAAGATCCTAACTCTAGACCTAATCCTATCCCTATAACCCTAACCTAAGGCTATACAACCTTATTCTAAACCAAGTAGCCAGGGGTGGCGCCAGGGACTACAGCCCCCCGACGGGGAAGTCTGCCCCTCTCCCGTCGGGCAGAAAATGGTTCTCGTCGGGGAGTAGGAACCTCGATTTTTTTGTTTTTGAAAAAAAGGAAAAAGTTCGTCCAAGAACTGAAGGGTAAAAAGCAAAAAAAAAGGTCCCCGAAAATTCGGGCTCACCCGGCCCAGCCCCCCTGTCGGACAAATCCTGGCGCCACCCCTGCTAGTAGCCTACTACTGTATCTCTTCTGAGTCCTAACACTTGACCCTGAGTGAATTTTTTTCAAGCGGACCTTCAGTCCAGTGAACCTTTGATCTAGTGAACCTTTGGCCTAGAGGGCATCCCCATAAAGGACAAGTTTAATAACTTTTAACAAAAAGTTATCCGTTCGCATCTTTGTTCACGTAACTTATAAACCTAGCCTTCCTTTGTGGAAAAGCGGTCTGTGTATAGTTACCTTAAATAAAACCTTTCTCAAATACTTACATGCACCTTAAAATTTCTTATACACTTTGCTAAATTCCTATGGGCTAAATTCTGATTAACAACTCAAAAATTGTCAAAATTACACGCGAATTAGTATACTATCGACTGACATTTTTGCCTTCGAATGTTTTCAAGTTGGTTTAGTGCTCGACATGGTATTTTCTTGGAAATAATTCACGATGATCTGAACGCTGGTACATTTCATTCGTTTTTTCTCCATTTCAGCTATTTAAGTAGGCCTACATGTGTTTAAATTCTTCGATTTCCTACAAAAATTTTTCATTATAATAACATTTTAGGTCACGTCCCCAAGTTGCTGAAATTTGTGAATCAACCTTTAACCTAAGTTGAGTCAAATTTGATTGAAATTAACCCAAATGTGGGTTATTATTTGACTCGAAAACTAAGTTTTCTCCCCAACCAGATGTTGTTAGGCTGTTTTTAAACGATCACCAAAATCCCTTACAAGACGCAAAGAATTTTAGTGGAAAGTACAGATCGAGGCACTGCAATAAAACGGAACTTGTATAAATAGTTATAAAGTTATAAAATTACTATATTACATGGACTAAGTAAACCGAGCAATGTAGCTTTTATGCATACGTTTCATCCAGGACACAGTGCAAACCAGCATAATTCCTCATATCTGACATACATTAGGAGCCTATTCGAGCACTGAGCTATTTCTGTACCAGGTCCAATCTTTGATTTAAATAATGACTGTGATATGTCAGGAGAAGTCGTTAGAGGGGAATCATTGAATCTATATGTGTTGTTAAAGTCATGTTTCGTGCAGAATGACTTGCAAATTCATCGTGTACATTGCCATGCATGTAGTCCATACATTTTGCTTCCCAAACCAAAAGGCCTGCACAGTGCCTTGATGAAGGTGAGCTGTATTAAGTATACGGCTGTAAGCGTTGATTCACACCAGTATTTGGTCAACTGGTTAACATGAAAGCTTTCAACTGTTTACAAGTCCATTTGTGCAATTTTCTCACTTACTCTTGCAGCAGTTGAAATCATATTTGCCGTGACTACCGCCATGCATCTGTTCACCAAGTTTTAGTCTGTACTCAGTTTTCTTCAGGAATTAAATGACAGAATCTGCAGACTATGCTAAAAGATTGCTACCGTACACCAGTTGTTCAGTCTGCCCCATAGTATGGGTAACTAGAGGGGGAGGGTGGGCCGCTCCTCGGGCCGTACTTTTCGTCTGGCGTTGTCCACTACCATGAAATATGACAGATTTTTCCCTCTACGGGGTGACAAAGTCAAACGACGACCAGCGACCCAAACTCTAGTCATCCCACTTACTTCGCACCCCTCCCCCTTCAGAAGTCTCCCTTGCAGTCTACAGTAGGACATGAATCTCAGAATAGGCCCAAATTCGAGGTTAGCGTAAGTTGTTTGAAAGGGGTGGAATCAGTTCCCTGTGAAACACTTTGCAGTATCCACATACAACTCCATTACAGAAGTTTGGTCAAAATGTTTTGGGTAGCTGTGGCATAGGCATCCGAGGCTGGTCCAGAGGCGGCACCCCAGCCTCCATAAATTGATTTTAGGGCAGGGAAAGGCCATTTTCAGTGGAAATCCATCTGTCCACATCGTGATTGCTTGCCAAGTAGGGACCATTTTAGAGCAAACACCTCTTCGGCCTCTCATGTGGGATACCTGCCCATACTGTACTGCCGTATGCCCGTGTTAGCTAGGTTTCTAAAGAACGGGTCTTCGTTTGGGACGCCATTATGGCACTACCGAAACGATGACGGCTTCAAGGGCTGCAACAGGTCAAGGAAAGGACAATTCAAACTGTTAACAAAGTAGTAATGTTCACAGTTCATTCAGTAAGTGTAGAGGCGCTAACGAGAGTGAGAGGAGGATAGACTGCGTATATGCTTTATTTGTACGTGCAGTTTTGCGCTCTGGAAATTATGGACAGTGTACTTCCTAACTTTGAGTATGCTTTTAAAATATTCAAACGTGAGAGACAAGAATTACGCTGATGTAATGCCATAATGAAGTTTTTTAGATCATGTCTGTCTGTGTTGTATGGTATTCATGTTAAAGAATATTTTTTTCGGGAAATCTATTGCCGGTGAGATGTTCACAGAAGGCCCCATATGAAGAGATGTTCGCTCCTTTGGGTAACTTCGTTGTTCTTTTAACCCTTGTTTGCCTCAAGTTGTCAAGTGTTTTCAACACTTACATGAAGTGATATGCATCTGTAATGAATACATACAGGTTGTATACATGACCAAACATATATGCTTACAAGATAACAGCTGACATTTTGGTGAAAACGATGGCAAATATCAAAAGCTATTTTCTTTTGGGCAAAATGGAATGATACCTAAAAGCTAATCCATATTACAGTATTCAAATCGTGCCTAGATAGGTACAACCTTCGATCACATGACTCACAATTACTCTTGCCAGGGGCAAGAGAACTTGACAGGGTTTGGGTTTACATCTAATATCACGATATCTCAAGGCAGCAATGACCGACACTTTCATATTTGGTATATAGATTTGTCATGTTGAGAGGAAGAACCCTATTGTTTTTGGTTGAGGTCAAAGGTCATCTGAGGTCACCAGAGGTAAAAACCGAGAACCTTGTAATCACGATATCTCGAGTTAGCAATGACCGACACTTTTCATATTTTGTATGTAGATTTGTCATGTTGAGAGGAAGAACCCTTTGGTTTTTGGTGGAGGTCAAAGGTCATTTTAGGTCACCAGAGGTTAAACTGCGAAAACCTTGAAAATGGTTTGTAAACACGGAGCTCAGAGGCCATTTGAGGTCACCGGAGAATAAACCGCGAAATCCTTGTAAACACGATATCTGGAGATAGGAGTGACCGACACTTTTCATATTTGGTATACAGATTTTTCATGTTAAGAATAAGAACCCTATTGTTTTTGGTGGAGGTCAAAAGTCCCTTGAGGTCACCCGCGGTCAAACTGCGAAAACCTTGTAAATGGCTTGTACTGTAGACACTATATCTCAAGGTAGCAATGACTGACACTTTTCGTGTTTGGTATATAGACTTTTTATTTGAGAGGGAGGAACCTATTGTTTTTGGTGAAGGTCAAAGGTAATCTGAGGTCACCAGAGGTCAAAAGCCGAAAATTTTGTCAACACAACATCTCAACTCAGGAAGCTTGGATAGATATCATATGTAGTATGTGGATGCATTATGATGAGAAGATGAACCCAATTGTTTCTGGTGGAGGTCAAAAGTCATGTGAAGTCATGGGGATTCAAACACTGAAAAGCTTGTTAACAAGATATCTCATGGTAGGAACCTTGGATAAATTTCATAATTGGTATGTGCATGCCTTATGGTGAGAAGAAGAACCAATTGTCTTTGCTGGAGGTCAAAGGTCATCTGTAGTCATCTGGGGTCAAAGTCTGAAAACCTTAACATGATTTCTCAATGTAGGAAGCTTGGATAGATTTCATACGTGGTACATGGATGCTTTATGGTTGGAGGAAGAGCCTTCTTATTTTGTAGAGGTCAAAAGTCATCTGGGGTCATTAGAGGTTGAAAAGCAAAATTTTTCAAGAATTCCCAAGAAAATCCCAACATTTCCTAAGGCAAGGAATCACTAAGCCTTTGGGCTTTCTGGTTATGAATCCTGAGGTGAGGCCTATTGATCATTATTTTAATATGAAAAATTTCATCCTTTACTTGAGCCAGACATCAAAGTCAATATTCTCGCAGTATTACATGCATTAGGGTGTAATTCAGATGAAAATAAGATGGAGTGATTAATTTATGCTAATACTTTAATACCCACGTATAATCGTGAATAGATTACCACCCATTAGTTGATGATAAGGCTCACAAGAATTTTTTCGTTTCAAGGATGCTTTTAACTTTTGATATCCATCACATGTAGCAATATCATTCACGTAGAGTAACCTAATTAGGGGGGTTGAGTGGAACAACACTTAAGTGTGTAGGCTGTTTCCGCCGACGTAAGACATAAGTCTATGTTTTGTGCCTACATAAATGTAAATTAATTCACGCCTTTAAGCGTCTCTTCGCAAATAATTCCTGTTTCTTTTGAGAGTAGTAAATTTATGGCAGTCGAAAAAGTCTCCGAGAAAATCTACTAATCTAAATGTAGCAGACTTCTTGTGGATAAGTTAAAGGCACTTGGGGTGAAGCTAAGATAAATAGTGGGGGTATTAAGGGATGAGGGGTCTTGTCAAATCCCCACGTTTTGGTGAATACGCCCTTTATTTACACCGCATCTCTCGATATCATGTTTGCTATTGCTGAAATGAGAACTGTAAATTTTATATCAGTTCTTCATTAATCATTGACGTAAAGAAAATTCTTTACTCTTCAAAAAAAAAAAAAAAAAAATTGTGTGTGAGTGTGAAAAAAAGTGTGTGGGTGTGAAAGGGAAAATTCTGCATCCCTCCCCTTGGCCACGCATCTGATAGCATCTCCCTGAAACATAAATGCAAGTTGTAAGTGGTTGAATATTTTTTAACGTAATTCATGTCCCTGATATAAATTAGGCACAGGCGGGTATTTAATTCCAGCTTTAAAAATTACGGTATAATAAAATTTACGCTACTTCCTCATGAGAGCATAATGTGACTACAAACATCTTGCTTTATCTTCATGATCATCGCTATATAAAAACGTCTCCATAGACATCATGAGGAGGGATTTGATAGCCACGTGTTAACATCGACACCCATATTACGTGAGACATCATATTAACCGAGATAATCATCTCTTGGGACATATCTGATGAACTGTCCTTCAATCGGGGAAATCCCTCGTTGATTTCGGTAATTCTTCATACACGCCTGAAGACGTGTAGACTATACATAATATTAAAACACAGATGGTGGCGGTGATATCACCGTGGCTAACTATATTCTTACTCAAATGTCGTACATATTAAAGGGATACTGTATGATGTAGGGATTATAGCCTGTGTGCTTGTCTGACCGCAATCTCTATAGAGCACGGTAAATGATAATGGTACCCTTTTGGAGGCAAGTATCCATAGCTTATAGATGATTTCAGCACCATATCGCACTTTGTAACCATCTTTAGAATAGGCTGTACGCTTGGACGATATTTTCCATGTAAAATAATCTTCTTTAACTTTACCCTCTATGACCTGCAACGTTTTCGTCTAAGGGATTAATGCATTGTCTTATGTTCCATAAGGTAATCTGAGCGCGTAGTTAGCTTTCGTTTAGTTATTACTTTTTTCCATCAGTGGCGTACGCAGGATTTCTCTCAAGGAGGGGGGGGGCATGCAGTTTATTGAGTGAACGCTGACCTGGGGGAGGGGTCCCCTCCCCTTTGAAAATTTTGGAAAAAATTAGGTGTCTTTACCTGCAATCTGGTGGCACATATGCTGCTTTTTAAAGTAAAATTTGTGTTACAAAATATGCGTATTTTAGGAACTAATATAAAAGGGCATCAGTGATCGCCAACCGGGGGGGGGGAGGGGTCTAAGGGAGGGGGTTCCCCCTCCCCTTTGAAAATTTTTGAAAAATTAGGTGTCCTTAAATGCAGTCTGGTGCCAAATATGCTAACTTTTGATGTAACATTTGTGTTACAAAATTACGTATTTTTAGGATCTAAAAAAAAAAGTGGCATCCGTGAGGGGGGCATGGCCCAATGCCCCCTGCGTACGCCACTGGAAGGCTGACACAGTACCAGTGCATAATGCGAAGTGGTTTTCGTTTAAAATCATCCGATAGGTTGATTGCCTATAGCCTGTGTTATCAAAACAACATTATGCCTATCCTAAAAAGAGTTCTTATAACAACAGTCTTGTCATCTATCATTAGGGCAGTCAGCCTCGCAGGCAACCTGTATGCCGCCTTCACTCCTCACCCTCATCTTACGTAGATAAACACAACCTACGTACGTATTGTCAGATTGCTGGCATCTAGCATGTATTTTCAAACTGTACCTGCGTGCCAATCTTGTCTAACGTACGTTGATAGAGCTACTGCATCCAGGCTCCAGCTGCTTGATTTGGCTCAATAGGCAAAAAATAGCGTCATTTCTTAATTCAATTTGGAGGTAGCATTCGTTGAAGCGTATAACTTGTTGTGACATTGGGAAATATCTCTTGGACGTCGTTAAATCAATAGCAAGGAGGTGAAATTATCTTTACAAGTTGATCGGTACATTAAGCAAGAAGTTGGTAATCGATCGATTCAGGTGCATGTTTCCCGCCATAGCACATGTTTCGCGCCAAATTTCCTATTATACACAGGCTACGGAAGACCGATTATCAGGTCCGATATGGAATGCCTACTAAAGATAGCAATAAATGGAAAACCCGACTTTACAGTAATGTAATTATTTTCACTAATTGCAGGTACGTCTCTTGTAAAATTATACAACCGTGTGCTGAGTTGTGTAGCAGAATAACTAATTTTCTCAAGACAATTTGCCAACATTCTGGTTGAAGGTGGATGGTTTCATGGTAGTCTAGTTTTCTATCAGTCTATACTGCTGTTTAAGGGTATAATTTCCTACCAAGTCATGTGAACTAAGTTTTGAACAAATTATTTTTTTCGTTTTTATCTGATTAAACTGCCAGACGTGTTTTTGATTTCTGGCAGGATGCACCACTTTAAATGAAGGACAATTGTCAAAGGAATTTATTTCGAATACGCCTTCGATGTTTCCATTCGTTCACAGAGAATACGTAATCAAAGGCAGTTTTAGAGACATTCACGAAAAATTGCGTGGATGCCTATATACAGCTCTGTTTCTGCCGGTTGTGTACATGAAGTGAACATAATGTACGGAGTCAGGGGCTTAAATCACCAGGATTTATTGAAGGGGGTGGGGTGAAGGTATTTTTGCCCTGCGAAATCAGCCAGTGCCCCGTGACGTCAGTTGTAAAAAGAAAGGTAAATAAACGATGATTCTGTCACTGAATACTGTGGATTCATATTTTACTTTGTCGGTAGCCGTGCCACACAAATAACAGAACTGTATTGTATGTATTTCACAGTCGAGAGCCCCATAACAAAGTATAATTAATCTTTACTTCGATCTTTAC
>WURT03140257.1:0-11245 GCA_009936505.3 Holothuria glaberrima | reverse complement strand
TATATATCGGTACAGTAGTTGTCTCTCTTAACTAAAGTTAAACTCTACTCAGAAATTAGCACATAATCTCTGGTATTAAATAAAATGGTTGAAATACAAAATAATTGCCATCTATTCTCAGAAGTGTAGATAAACCTTCATTGGTTCGTATATAATTTTTTTATCGTTAGAAGAGTATAACTTTGGATTTCCAACATTGTAATGACGCCCTGAGAAGGGTTAATTCGTTAAATACATACAATGTATGATATTAGTACTGCTTAGATGTGTATAATATAGTTTTGGGGAAAGCCGCATGACTCTTACCAAAGAGTTATTAAATTGATAAATGTTAAAATTTAACAAATTTAATCGACTACTTTTAGTCTCATATCAATTTTTGTAAATCGTTAGTTGAGCTTTAAATGCAATATATAAACCAGTTTTTGTATGTAAAACTTTAATACACAGTGCCTTGGATCCCTATTTTTTTAAATGAATATAAAAATTGTTGACAAGAAGTGTACTGAAAAAAATCAACCGTTTCAGCCAGTCTAAAAGGGTTCCACGCATGACAGACCAATGATGTACTGGTCTGAAGGCTGGCATTTCTGAAGGCTGATAGGTCGGTCGTGTTAAGTCTTGGTGTCCCTTCGGGGAACGTTGCTCCTTTGGGGAGCAGAACTCTTTCGGGGGTAAAAAAGTCTCGTTTCCGCCCTTCGGTTTTAAGCCAAAGAGTTATGGGGACTTTCGAATGAACTGTAATAAAAATTGCAATAAAAGTTCGGTCGAGAGTTTGGTCAGGTAAGTCTTAAAATGTCCCTTATGAGGAAGTACCTCCTTCGGAGAGCAGCATATGCGTAGGAAAGAGGGGACTGGGGAAAGAGGCTAAGGCCCCAGTCAAAAATATAGTGGGCGGAAGTACCCTTACTCCCCCACCCCTCCTCGTTTCAAGGAAAAGGCCCATATTTATTCCCTCTGTTAGAAATGTCATAAAGCGCCAGCACTTTTCCTAACAATTTGTCCAATATATTGCACCAAATTGCATCTTAGGGCCTTCGAATTTTCAAAAAGGAGAGGGTTAACCTCCACCCCTTAGAACACCCCAACGCTGGCGGTCCCAAACAATGTTCAACCCCCACACTGTCCCCAGCGAGAACAGCTTCCAACGCCTATGGGGAGCAGAACCCTTTGGGGTAACGTTTCGTTTTCGCCCTCTGGCATTCATCTGAATGAACTTTTGGAAAAACTTGAAGTAAAGTTATGGAATAATTTTTCCAATGAGGTAGTCGCAGCTGTCATATATGTTCCCAGTTGTCATATGATCTGAGAGTCCTACTTCCACTACGATTCAATACTTTTGAAACAATCTTATTTGGAAACAGAAACTCTAATCTTCAAATACGTAAAAATATCAAAACAACATTCCGGCAATTTTCCTTAATAACAATGTTTTTCACCCTCCAAACACATACATTAAACATTTAAAATATACATATATATACATATATATACATATATATATATATACATACATATATATACATATATATATATATATATATATATATATATATATAACTGTATAAGAACAAACAAGATGAAGTCAAGTAAAATTAATTTTTCCTAGTCAAGTATGCTGATGATACTGCATTTTCTTGCAAAAATTTTAAAAAATACGGTTAGTAAGAATAAACGTAATTATCAAAAGGCTGGAGGTGATTTAGTTTCCATAAGTACTAAAAAGAATGTATTACTTAATCCCAGGAAATCGAAGGAAATGTGTCTTTCAATTAAAATTATTAAACACGAAGGGTTGTTACTCAAAGTCGACTATTGTGAAAACACATCTAGGGTCTGATATTGAACGTACGTGCAAAGTCAAGTATTTAGGGTTAAATATTCATGACAAATTGACCTTTCCAATACATACCGAATGTTATAAGCAAAGTCTATTATAGTTTCTCTGGATTAGCATATATTGTTTCATTTTTAATAAGAATTTTAAGGAATTTTCAAGTGTAAATCTGTAATCCTCCCCATCTCATTATACCGGGCCAGTCTGGAACCACTGTTAAATTTTTCATTTCATGTTTTCGTTTCTCCACTACCATGTACAATATGACAAATTAACAGTTATGCAGCTATAGAGAAAATTCATGCATTGTAGTAGCGGAAGGAAGTGACTACTACAAAACCCTGTTGAGTTTAACATCAAATTTAGAACACTTGCTTTGAAAGAGTGAGTAGGGTACTGAAAAATTAGCGTAAAGTTTTATAGGAGAAGGTGCAAAATAAGGTGCCTTTAAGCGCTGAAGGCACTGCAAAGCTACAATAGACCACCACATCCGCCTCTTAAAACCCAAGCCATGCCTCTAAACCCTACAAAGAAGCAAGCCTTAATACTAAAGGATTCGTAATAAAAAGAACAATTTTCATATTCCGATGAAATATTTGTGTAAATTTCCCTTAAAGATGTAAATAGACGGTTTCTGGTTTAGAGTTTCTGGAAGTGAATTCCACAATGTAGCTGCACGGTAGTAAAATCCCTTCATTAAAAAGCAAATTAAACGGCAAATATAAAATTTTCAAGGTATTAAAATATACTTCAAACATTATCTACTTAGATTAAGGAAACTGTATAAAGCAAACATACATGCTGGAGCTGAGTTTATAAGAATGGCTAGAAAAATTTGTTATGACCCACATCGTCCTCTGAATTCCTCCCTAAAAGGTCTCTATGTACACTGTCCAACAGAAAACTTAGTAATCCTTATACATTGCCAAAATACATAATGCAGTTGTTTTATAATTTTTTTCATACAAACATGCAAAAATCATTCAATCGGAAAATTTAGATAACTGGTTTAAAGATTTAAAGATTTTATTACTCACCTTTACTGACATTTTTAATATTTATACTGGATTTCAAGAAATTAAATTAATTGAATTTGGACTGAACAAACTGACCAATTGGATCAGGGAGGTTTTATCATACCAACATTTTTTACTTTTTTGTTTTTTATTTTAGTTTGCTATTGACGCGTTTCGAAAAAAAACTGTTCCCATTTCTATACTTATAGACTATCGTCTAATCTGTTTTGTGTTCTTATACTATTTTGTTTATGAAAACTGGTCAACAGGCTTTCGTACCCAGTTCAGATTACTGCAAGTTACGTATGTACCCAGCTCTCCATTAGGACATGAAGGGTAAAGGCAGTCAACTTAATTTGAATTAGCCCCCCTCCCGCCCCCAAATGCTAACTTAAGCACCATTCCCTTCAAGTTGAAGCAATATCTGTTACGAATTTGCCCAAATTCCTGCCCTATATGGCTAACTGACTACTACGCTTGTGACCACGTACTCTGAGCAGCCGCTTATCAGTCAGTTCTAGTATATTATTTATATTTATCTTTTTGTCGGGTCAGCCTCGTATGTTAGAAAGATATCTACCTGATTTGAGTAGCCCATACTTTAGAAAGGCCTTAATAATAAACTGTAGAAACCTAACAACAAAGATGGTGTAGTCAACGGTTGTTAAACATTTCCACGGTAAACCTCACACGCATACTTTGCGCGAAAAGCTCTGTTAATTTGACGCACTTCATTGGCTACTTTTATCGTGCATATCGGCGTGTGTCGACCTTCGCATATCGATGCATGCGCATCCTTTATAAAGACAAACATACACACACATGCAGTTCAAATTGCATGGTTATACTTCGCTTAAAATCGTAACCGTAAAATTGCACCATCTCTTCAATTCCGATTACAAAATTTCAAACTTTTATCGCAATATTACCCTTGATCAGAATTAACCCATCTTAAAGTCATGATGCAACTGAAAAACATGCACTTTCAAACACGTATACTCTTGACAAGGGAGTGATCTACTGTGTCATTGTACTACACGGGGTCTCAGGAACTCTTAAATATATTGATCGTTGGCCGCTTTCATCTACCCAAGGCCCGGACCCCGAGCTACACCCTCTTTTTCTCCCCTTACCTGTGCAGGACCCCGGACTGCTTGATCTGATGATAAAAAGCCGCTATTTCTAGTCTCAACATAACGCGTCAAATTAGGAAAAAGCTATTTATCAATTTTTGCAGCTTTGAGGTAGGGCACCCATACCCGTAGTTATTCTAACGAAGGTCACTTTTGACCAATGCGGGATTGTTAACTCTCGCCTTTTGCCAAACCTTTGCCACATTGGACGTGTCGCTACCAGATTCCTTGGCAAAATTTGGTGAGAATACTACTGGCAACGTTGTTTTTGTTGAACTATAATGGTAATGTCGCTATGTGACTCTGAAATACTTATCACTTCTACATTAAGCTCTTCGGTTTTGATTGTCAGGCGAGACTCTTACTACCAGATTTAACCAACTATTGCATTAAAAACTGATGATGGCAACCCATTACTACTGAACTACAAGATGAAGAGATTCCCCGTCAGCCTACTTGCAGTAGATCCATTCATTTAGATGAGATGGATCCGCTTCTACCTAAAAGTACGATTAAAGTTTTGAGGACATGTCTTCTCCATCGTCGACGTTTCCGTTGTAGCTGAGGCTCTTGAACATGGCACTTATTTCCTCAAAACTCTTATTCTTGGTCTCCGGAACGAATTTCCAAGTAAAGAGAATGAAGAATGCAAGCAAAACAATAAAAACTACGAAGACGTAATCCTTCAATCCGTCCTAGAAAGACAAAAGACGCAAAACGTATAGATTATATTTGTCCAAGATTTTTCCTCTTTCTTTCTTCTAACAGTCTTAAAAAACTTTTAATTGCTGTATTTATCAGGAGAGGTCCTATATAACGGTAGTAAAATACTCTTGCACCAGTCAACTGTATTTGCTAAAACATGATACAGATTCACGCCTGCCACACCAATGTCGCAGAACTTCGATCACATTGGAGTAAAGAGTACCATCTATAACGCTTTGTCCAAGAAGTAAAGTGTAGGACATACCATCAATATTATTATTAAAAATTGTGTGATTCGAAATCGTAACTATAGTATATTGATTCGAGTTTGCTAATAGTCACTCAGTCATGCCTGCCTCGCTGGGGCCTTTCGTTACTTCACCGTCGACTGCCCCACCCTTTGGGCACACCCTGATTCCTGACCCTCCCCCCTTCCCTTGGTAAAAGCACTGACTTCAAGCCTGAAACTCACCAGCATGAACGGAAACAAGAGACCGACGACGAAGTTTGCTCCCCAGTTGACCATAAATGCTATACTAATAGCTGCAGGCCGAGGACCCTGGGAGAAGAGCTCCGCCACTATCAACCACGGGATAGAACCTGGTAACAGGAAGAAACTAAAGTTGTGTACAAAATATCCAGTCTCTTAAGTAGGCTTCTATTGCATTTAGTTCACTGTAACGATTACTTTCTTTAAAGGCTCTTTAATCAAAATTGATCCTTCGCCGCATACAGTCAAAAAGAATCTTAGGCAGTCATTACCCAAAGATCTATTGTTTATTTCCTTGATGACTTTCCCAATGGTTTCAGTATGCTTTGTGTCACTTAAAAATGTGTATTTTCATGTATTATTATTATGCTTTTATTTGTTTTCTTTTTTTTTTCTTCTTCTTTTTGTGGGAGTGGATCTATTGTTAAGCCTTTGAGGTTTTTCAGACTACTTCTTTTCTCTTTTTTACATTATTACGTTCATTGTAAATTATCTAATTTTTTGTACCTCGTTTTTTAAACGTGCAGTTAGTTAGATGAGGTTTTACGGCTCAGTTTCTTTTCAAACGTGCAAGTAGAAAAACAAAAAATAAATGAAATGAAATGAAATGAAATCTCAGCTCAGACAGAGGCATTCTCCCTAATAAGTGTACTTTCAGCCCGCCTCAGTATAAAGAAAAACATCTGTCTATAGTGCACCTCCAAGACAGAGGCACAGTACCTAGCCTGCACTGAGTTAAATTTCCTCGAGGCCATATATGCTGGCACACAGTGACTGTTTGCGAGCATATACAATTGGAACATGGAAGTACTACCTCCGAGGTAGCACTTATATGATTGGAAACACAACTGACTGTAAAAGTCATCGTTGACCAACCAATCAGAGTGAAGTTATCTTGCTTGAAAGAATGTTAATCACAGTGCAGTCATCAGCTGTATTTGGAACTCTAGGGCTACTCCTAAGTGTGTTTGGGCAGGTCGTTGCTACTAACTCCCAGGTGTGGGGGATGTCATATCCCCTTTATAGTCTTAGAATTAATGTATACATTTTCCCAACTTTGTTTCCAACTTTGCATATGCCTGCTTGAATTTAAACAGTACTTCATGCTAAATTTCACTGTAAATGCGCAGTTGTTCTTGAGATATTAGCAAATAAAGATATCACATTTGTAATCCAAAATGATGATCATGAAGTTAACATGAATAATACAAGCATTTTTTATTTTTTATTTTTTTATTTTTATTTTTATTTTATTTATTTTTTTTTTTTTTGGTTCGGTGATTTACGTCCAATTTTCTCCTTCTTAACGGTTTGTGGGACAAGTGATAACTTTAACTTTATACTGGGTTACCAAATACTGGCCTAACAAATATTTTTATGGCGAAGAAAAATAAAAAACGTGAAGTAAAATGAACGAAACTTCCCACCCCTCTCCTTTCAATAAGGTTTGGGTACCTTTAGTTCCTAAGCCTACGTAGATTCGTCAAGTTAATTAGAAAAAATGTTCTTTTACAACAAACCTGGACCAATAGCAAAGCCGACGGTGAATAACATGATACAGACTATACTACCGTAAGCAGCTCCAGACCACTGTAGTGAAGAAATAAAACAAAATGGTGATTATTAAACATTTCCATGTACAGTATCATCAGTATCGTCTTGCTATTTTTATCTGATTGTTGATTGTACAATTTTGCTGAAAAGGTTGCCACAGAACATTAAAGTTTTTTTTTTCGTAAAGGCTGACCTAGACTTAAATTTATCCCTCTGCAAGGAGGCAATTGTGTCTTTTTTCAGAAACTTTATGAAATCTGAATATACTACTAACAGTCACGCCAATACTTCCTATCGGTTGTCCCAGTTGCGTGTTCTATGTATTGAAAAAGCGCCGTCTAAAATCTCTACCAGAAGATTAGTTATAGTGTTATAATTACGTAAGGTAATTTTTCCAGTTTAGTGTAATTCATGGTCTCGAAACTACTTGATTCATTGAGAAACCTACACCATGACGACTCGTGTTCAGAGGGTAACATGACATGGGTACTCTAATAACATTTTATCCTGCTCCGGAGAACATTAAACGTCCCCATTCGACAAACGAGCCTCTAGTCGCTTTTCCAAGGTCAGTGGTCTGGGGTTCAGCCTTGATGAGGGAAACGGAACCACCGTCCTGTACTATATGCCCTAAACTACAGGCGCAAGAAGTATTCGTTGCGTTACAGTTTTTAGCACAGTATGCTGTTGCTTGCCTCTTCATCCAAGACAACCACTCCTATGTACAGTTCGCAATTTTTCAGATAACCCCTTCTCCTGGGATCGGTTGTTCAGTGATTCCCAGCAGTACTTTATACTTGCGGTTAAGTCAATTTTAATGAAAAATCGCTTCAAAATAAATACGATGTTAATAGAAGTAGAAGCAAGATACAACTAACTTTTTCTCTGAACCATTAGATTTTCATGGAACACGTGCATCTTTCCTGTACAGTGTATGTTACCTTAGAAATAAGAAACCCGTTTGTCGCGGTGTCATTGTAGCATCTTATAGTATTAAACTGTTAAAGTTAATCACTGAATCGATTTTAACAAGACATCTTGCAGAGTGCATCCTCCTGACCCCAAATAATATTGATAGACTAGCCTCTAACTAGGGACTACCACATTAAAATTTAGACTAGACAGAGTAACCCTGACGCGAAAGTTATCAAGTAGCTATGACTGTGATAGATTCAGACACATTTGGGGTTTCGCAGAATTTCCGTACAGGCTTCACTGTTTATTGCAGAGATGAGAGGGCAAGTCTATGGCAATCTTGTCGACTTTTTGAGGGACAGAGAGGTCGTCTTTTGGAGAAGTTGAATTTATCAAAAGGGATCCACCATTGACATCGTGGATTCGATCAAAAGATGGAGCATAATCCAAAGTTTTTGGGGTGTATTTCCATTCCCTCAGAACCTCTCCCAAACCTTCCCAGTGGGGTAAGGGACGGTTGGTGCACATCATCTTAGAATTGGGCGAATTGGAAAAGTTGTTGACAAGACTTTTAAGGTGGAAAAGCCACACCCGGTTGAATGAATTATCTGATAGGTATACCTAGCTTATTACATATTAGGATAGATATTTAAGTAGATGCAACTACCACCCCCTCCCCCCCCCCCATCCTGTTTTCATCATTCCTGTAGTCACGTCTTCACGTGTCAAACACATGCATAACCCATTCGGTAGGTTTAGTACTCATCTACTGAATAAAAAAAACTACTCCAGTCGACTAAAGGTTAAGGCACGGGTAATTTACTAATTTTATTTGTCTTGTGAGTTATTTTTTTAATCAAACGAGGAAGGTGTAATATCACCTCCCTGATTAAACTAAGCGTTCCTTTACTAGAACATGGAGGTGATGTTAGGTAATATCTACTCTCTGACCTGACATAAAACCCATGGGGTACGAAATACGTTTCTTTTATAACCAACTATTTTGGCAAAATATACTTACCGATATAGATAAGAACACTGTCAATAAAATGGCCCAGAACATCATAAAACTTAGACCAAACAAGTGTAGGGTTTTTCGTCCTAAGCGGTCCATTAAAGGAATCTGCGAAAGGAATGACAACAGCACTATAGTTAGTTAGTCAGTAAGTTATATGAGGTTTTACGGCCCAGTTTCTAACCAATTGGTTTAAGTCGCGCCGGCCACAGCCCTTTTTCCAGTTGTGGCTCTCTGGCCAGTTTTCCCTATTCCATTGCTTATGCTGAGCATTAAGCACAAAGGCAGTAGGTTCCATTTTTAAAGTCTTCGGTATGACCCGGCCAAGATTCGTACCCTAGACCTTCCGGCTGCTCTAACCACTTTGCCATGCAGTCGGACAACAGCACTATAAAGCAGATGACTATAGTTACGCGTGTGCATGATAAAAGAAACTAGTTGCCAACTCCGCATTTCAACGCTAAACAAAATTAAGAGGTGAACTGCGAACAGGCGAAATAGACAACTTATTATCGTTTGAAGACTGATGATTTGTTGCTAAAAGTAGAATTAACGGGTCCGTAGCCAGGCAATGTACTACGTCAAAATGGTTTCCAGAGGGGCGAATTTTTTTCAGGGTGCCAAATGTGTAAAAATGTATTCAGTCAATGACAACTTGAAATTTCTCTGGGGGCGAAGAAATTCCCCTTGGCTACGGCGTACGGCCTGAGGATTAATAAGTGAAGTAGTGCCCTTAACATGGCGTTTGTCACAACTAATGTCACTTTTGTGAAGGAAGTAACCGTTTTCTGAAAATCTAAGATTTAAATGACTACACAAATAATTTTCAATATAAAAAAAGTTATCAAGAGATCGATGCACTCTTAACTGGGAAATAGAAATGAGTGCACAATTCAAGGACAAGAGATATGAGATTCGGACTAGACCGAATATTTGGGTGAAAATGGGAAAATTCCTTGAATCAAAATAAAAATGTTCAAGTCCATGGAAATATCATCAGAAATGGGAAGGGCAGGGCGGTTGCCTGAGAGGTAGCAATGGGGTAATTCCCCCCTGGGATGCCCAAGCCGTTAATGAAAGTGGGTACTTAAGAAAAGAACTGATATCCTGAATATTTGACTGTCCTTATCATGATTTTGAATGCCCTCAGAACCTGGAAAATCGCATGTAGGGATTCCTTTTCCCCAAATTTTCCCAGGAAGTTCCTCGTGTCCCCGCCTTGGACGCATTCTTACGTGGGTTAATGTTCCTGACGAATGAACGAGCCCTCTTTCTCCTTCATCAGATATAGTTTGAATACACCTGGAACACATACGCAGGCTAAAGAGTTTCAATATAATTTCTCATACCTTGCCACAGTATGCTCTTATAAAACAGTCTGTGACTCATTTTAATCAAATGCACCCTTCCGTTTTGAAATCTTAAATTTGTTTCTAAACCCTGAAATCTAACAAATTAATGTTTAGAGGCAACATACAGATGTATACAAGATCAAGATTGTGCCCTCTTAACCCCTCTGAAGGGACTTTTGGCCAAAATATTCTTGGAAGGCCTTCGCTACGGCTACGAGCCAACCGATCACCCCGGTTGCGTACTAAGAGGTAACAGAATGAGTCGTGTGTCTGCCCTGTAGGTGCGCCGTGCCACAGACGAAACATTTAAGACGGAGAATTTATTTGCACATCTGGAGATATTGTACTTATACGTTAACGTTATACCATATTATTGTTGTAACTGTAAAACGATGTTAGCTACCAATGCTTACTGATACGATAGTCATTATAACCATAACTCCCCCAGTGCTAAGAGTAACATAAGGACTCTTGTCTGCATCCACTCCTGCCTCAATAAAAATTGATGTTGAGTAATACAGCACCTATCGAAAAAGAGAATAATAGCTGTGTTAAAGAGGAAGCTGTCTCTGTATATCAAAATACGTGCGTCAAACAGACAGATATTCAAACAGACAGATATTCCAAATCACATACCGGAACACATCGCACCACTTTTCATTTCCCCCTCAATAAGCCCCTTCGTAAGGTTCACGTGGATCCATGTATTCGGGTCCACGAACTTCAGGGGAAACTACTTACTTTGGAGTGAATTAAAAGGGAATCAAGCCCCTAGTCTGAGGAGCAACGGGCAATGCACCTATGAAAAATCTTCAACCCCAAACAAGTTAGGAACAAAAATTACTTTTGACTTTATTCATCTTTCAGATCTCGTCATACTCCCTGCCCGCAAAATTTTTGGCCCTCCATAAACTACCTCTACCACCTTCAACAATTTGCCTGGCCACGGGTCTGAGAGGAAGTACGAACATGAGTAGGAAAGACAGGGCCTTTTTTAACATACATACTGGGGGCCATGCCGCCCAGTCCCATACACACACCCCCTAGTAAGCTCATTCCCCCCCCCCAGTATGGTCCCTTTTTTGGGAAATTTCGTTTTCAAATGTTGAAAATTGCCCAATTTTATGTAGACAGGCTAGAAGGCAGTACTGAATTACTTCACTCAGGAAGATAAGGATGAGGAAAATAAGGTGATAAATTACTTATAAGCCATGTAAAGTGCAACTTC
>WURT03140246.1:0-11245 GCA_009936505.3 Holothuria glaberrima | reverse complement strand
CAAAGCATATGACACCTACACAGTATTATACATATGGATATGCATTTATGTAATACGTACTACACATACAATTGTGATTGCAGGCCCTAAGCTCATTGTACCACTAGGGCTGTATAGGGACGTACAAGGTTGTAATAATCGCCGAGCGAAGCGAGGCACGAATTTTTTTTTGTTTTACTTCTGTTTGAAATTGATTCTTCCATATCCATTTATTTACCCAATTGTGTTGTATTAACTTAATCTTTTTTCTTATATTTTATGTCGGGGAGATAATTATCTTCAAAGTGTTTTCCAAGTCAATAATTAAAGATATTTGTCAAGTCGAGTATCAAGGAATTCTTGACAATTTAGTCTGATCCGTAAAGTGCAGGTCATAGTATAAATTATTAGGCTTAAGGAAGTGACCAAAATCTTAAAATTTGTATTCACACATTACCTTCACTGAGTATGGAAAGAAAAGGATATCTATAAATAATAACCACATAATATCTTATAGAAGAAATATATTCTATTAAACAATAAAATTTCATTAGATGCCGAGCGTACGCGAGGCAAAGAAAAATTTGATATATATATCACTACATTTTGCTATATTTTGCCATATATAAGTTCCGTTAGATACCGAGCGTAGCGGGGCAAAGAAAAATTTATATATTTCACTACATTTTGCTATAATTTGCTAAATATAAGCTGTATCAGACGCCGAGAGCAGCGAGGCAAAGAAAAGTTTTATATATTTCATAACATTTTGTTATATTTTGCCATACGTAAGTTCTATTAGAGGACTAGCATAGCGAGGTTAAGGAAAAATTGATATATTTTATCACATTTCGCTATAATTTCCTAAATTTAAGGTTTATTAGATGCCGAGAGCAGCGAGACAAAGAAAAATTTGATACATTTCACTACTTTTTGCCATATTTTTCGGAAATTTTTACCCTTTTTCGGAATTTTTATAATGTAGCTATCTTTCGAATATTTGTAAATTTCCGATTTTTTCAGTTTCCGAGCGGGGGGGGCGACCGCCCCCTCTGCCCCCTGTAGCTACGCCACTGGCCATACACGGTAATCATATTGGTGGCTGTGTACGTACGCACACACATTATACCGTACAGTTTGTAGCAGGTCTCCACTTGACGGTCAGAGCTGTTGACATTGAAGAAACAGCTGACTTGTGACGTCACGTGAAGAACCTCTATACACAAGTCAACGCCACTCGTAACATGCGCATGCGCAAGCACTCGACTTGAAAACAGATTGGTGTTAAGGCCTATTGGCCGTTTTAGTTATCAGAGACGTCAAATAAGCATTTCGTAAAAAGGATCAGGTGCAAAAATTGAGGAGGTAGCTCAGTGGTTGTGAAACTGGACTTTGATTGGTGGACGCGTGCTGCGAAGCGACTTAAATGCGAGTCATGAGGGCCTAGAAAATCCTATTAAAGGGGAAATTGTCTCATTCTAGACGTTTCCCATTCTCTCAACTAAGTTACTTCCTGGTGAGTATACAAGGCCCTAATGTGTAATCAAAGCACTACCTGTGCCTGCTGCGTAATATGAGCTGCTCTGCGTCCTTTGAATTTTGTAACTCTGATGTCAATCAAAGAGTAATCACCATCTGAGACTTTTGCTTACCCCCAACTAAAAGTCATTCTTGTGGTAATGCAAATCTCTCTTTAAGAACTGAAGACAGGGTCTTTACGTCCTCCTCCGTTCTATTGTAACGACTAGTAAACCTTATCCTTGACAAAATTAGGGTTCCATCCCCACCCACGGGCCCTAGGTGCAAGACGACTTAGAAAGGATACATCCGCATCCTATGCACATATAAGTTTATCCTTAATGCATCTGAAAGGCATAATGTTAAGCAGTTTTTATTATCTCAATACATAACATATATTGAGATGTTGCCACACTAGCCGATCACTAGCTGTTGCCTAAATTCTTTGTAACATTGTCATTACGTGGCTGTTTATGACCCTATTTGGAGAGCAAGTATTTTTGATGTAGAGGGAAACAAGGACGGTGAGATTTGTACATGTTAACTTTGTTGGGATATTTTGGCTGATCAGTGGGCCAAGACTACTGAAAATAAAAACAGAAAAATAGCAGCCCATTGTTTGTACTCCCATTTCCCATGATCCATTGCAAGCATTCAGTCTGCAACTGAAGCTGGCAGAAATCAAGAGGTCACTTTGAGTTCTTTGTACATGGCACTCACATAGGAAACAAATCCTCAAGAAGGTTGTACAGTGGACAGATAAGGTCACACATCCCTCATGCATGGTTGATTTTAAAATATACAACCCTGTACCTGTACATGCTTACTGAAGGGTGAAATGGCAATTATCGGGGTCATACTTTCTCATGTTGACCATAACATTGTAGCAGGGAGTTGTAGCAGTGCAGAAAGAATTGAGATGTTGTGATCATGCAAAAAAGATTATCTTTTGTAGCAAAAATGTTGCCCCAGGTAAAGCCTTAGCCAGACATGAGTTCTAATGATTATTGCTTGTGTGACTGTAACTGCTGCCTGTAGCTGATTTCATTTCATGGTATCTTGAACACAATTTTCTACCCTACTTCATGTACTGCCTACAGTTATCTGATGACCCTTTTGTTTCTGACTTGGGAATCATCAGTTTACGTACTATAGCTCTAAATTTACATTTTTGATATCTGGCAGCGTATGTGGCTAATATATGCTTTGTATTATACTTTTTTGCTTTTGTTCGCTTACACTGCGGTGTAATTATTCGACTGATAACTGTCATTTAAATTATTAAGATTATTTCATTTTAATGACCAGTTACATATAAAGACGGGTATTAGAAACTAGTCAATGTGTCTTTGATTTTTAACAAAAACAAAAAATAATATAAAATAAAAAATGTGGACAAAACAAAATCTCCGGAGATGAAAGTTGGTAAAACAATGTGCGGGTATCAATTTGGCATTAGGCATTGATGGGCATATTAGATAAGTGCACCATGTGATGTTGAATGACTGCAGAAAGGCTGATTTTATATATCACTTTCGGTGTTGCTATGGTGAACTAGTAAACCAACTTTCACAATAATGTGTGTGTCTGTACCTCAAACGGACAAGCAGTGTTATCAATAAATACGGTCTCGGGATACAATGTTTATTGTAGTGAGAAGGGTGTAGAATTTTTTAATTTATCATGAAGTTACATTTAAGCTGAAACAATGTAAGAACACGTTCCAACCACTGGCATGAGAAGCTTTTTTTGATCATCACGTCAGTGATTAAGATACTTCTAGCTTAAGCGCGGGTCACACTAGAGCGATTTCGGAGAGGATTACGGTACGATTTTTTGTGATTTTCAGTTGAAATCTTCTCCATCCCTGGTCAGAAAGAGCCAAAATTTGCCAACCTTTTTAAATACATGATTTGTATCAGAGAATTACGAAAAAATGTTAACTAATTTTTCGTGACGTCGTCACATCGACAGACAACGTTTATCGGACACGCGTACAAAAATCGGATTGACTTTTGAACAAATATTGGTATGTTGAGCGACATAAGTTATAAAACGGTAGCAGTACAGTTAATCATGAGACAAACTAGAATCAGCGTGACCATCCTTAGAACAAAGTCCGAGTAAAAAAAAATATTGATCCGATTTAGAAATATTAGGATCGGATTTCAGACTGAAAATAGCTGTAATGTGACCCGCCCTTCAGTCTTATTGTAGACAAATGAGGTTAGATTAAGATTGTCATAAAAAATAAAAAAAAAAGATAAAAAGAATGTCATTTTGAGTGGACCCGGAGTCTCGAATTAAAAGAATATATATTTTAGAGCAGGGGTTCCCAACCTTTTTCTCCTAAGGTACCGTTTCACATTTGCGTAACGGCACCGAGTACCACTGTACCAGTATTCAACTATAATAGTGTTTATGCGTTAATACATGCGTTAATGTTAGATGTCCACTCCAGTAAAATAAAAAATGAACCACGCTGTGTACCACGCCGCGTACCACAGAGAAATTCCAAGTGTACCACTGGTGGTACGCGTACAACGGGGTGGGAACCCCTGTTTTAGAGACTAGAAAATAAATAAAATGCATCCAACTCACATATTCATAGCTTACTCCGTTGCTGAGATATAAAATGTTGAAATCTGGTCACTTTGTTTGAAATAATATTGTGAAGTCCTTCTAGAACAACTCATATTACCTGCTTTTGTTTCCTTTTGAAATTAAGATGTTTATATGACCTTCAAACATTTAGTGTTCCCTTGCATAGCATGTTGTACGGAGAGGGCAGATATAGCCAAGGCATCCTATGGTAACACGGTAATCACATTTTGGCACAAGATTCAGTGGCTTTCAAAAGGCAAAAACCAAAAAACAAAGAAAAACATAGACTATAATTTGAGTAGTACAAGAATGACATCACAATTATTATTGCGCAATCTACCATTTTAAATTGAGTGAATAAACTCCAACATTTTAAATTTCAACTCAGGAATGTCCTGTGAAGATGGAAGTCGGGCCGTTTGGGTGCATTTTGCAAGCTTTGTAACATCTATTTTTGACATTTTAGACTTAAGGTACACTTTAACTATCGTATCCACTTTTTATGTCCCGAATCGGATAGAGAAAGGAGTAAATATCCTATACCTACTCTGCTAGTCCAGACGGATGAATTGTGATTTTGAGTGTTGCCATGAACATGATGTGGCAACAATTGTTTCTGTAAACACCAATATTACCACACAGTACGAGGTGAATGAAGTCGAAGACTCTTCAAAACATGTTATGTGTTTAACGTTTTAGTGTATTAATTTGGATTTTGGACAAGTTGCATTCGTCCATTTTGTACTGCAGAACACAACTACTGAGACTAAGCATCATTAGAATGTCCATCAGAGAGTGGAAAGAAGGAGGAAGGAGCGTTAGAGACAAAAGTGAAATTCTTACGCAGAAATATCTATCTGTCGGCCTCTTCACGTTGTGATTTAACCAGTACCCTTCAAAAAAGGTACTATTTGTGAAGAAATGATATGTGGCGGCTTACAAGATTTCAAAATAACCGGGTCGGATAGTAAGGCTACGCTGATGTGTATTACTTTCATACTCCCACAGATAGATTATGTAAATGTTTGGAGTGTTTTAGGCGGAAATCATATAAAGCATTACAGGGAAATATTGCGTTTAAAATGCACCAACATGGCATACAAAGAAAATTCCCTTGATCATTATTATACCTTTTAGCCTCACCAATAAACTCTGGTAATAGCTATATCTCCTCAAAATATTATGCATCACAAGAGTAACAGATGTTGCATCATTTGAATTTTTGAAAGTTTGGGTGAACAAATGATTTTTGTGCAACAAATAACTGAATTTCTTCCTGTGGGAGCCTTATTTTAAAAAAAAGAGAACTACCGTTTAAAAAAGAGAACTACCGTGCTGCCTTATTTTGAATTGTCTATCATTCTGTGTCTATTACTACTGGTTTAAAAAATATGAAAATTTTTTGTAAAACAAAGGCAATACTTCCCTTTAACACTATGGAGCTAGACCAATGGATATTATGCATTGACGTCACGCGAAGTCAGTTTGGAGGAAAGCAATAAAGCACACGTATACGAATGACGTAGATTTCGCACTCGAAGTAGTAGTAGACTTACGCGCGTATACGATTGGTTGACAAATCAGCTGATATGCATTTGTTAGTGTAACTTGTGTAACTCAGTGCGTGTGGCACGAGATGAAGCCCTTTCTGAAAATCAACAATGCTGTCAATATCATTGAAAGAAGCATTTTTTTCAGAAAAACATTTATAACAAGTTCTTATGAGAGCTGATAATCTTGACGCAATTATGAATCAGTTCTTTATTAGCAAATTAGCACTGTGCCGTTTGCGAGGAAAATTGACCGATATTTGGGGGTAAGACGATAGAAACTATGGGGCACGTTAACAAGGTGCAAGTAACGAAACGTACCCATACTTTGTGTTAAATTAATGCTACAGGTAGGTGATACGATAACTGATTGTGCGTAGGATTGCTGTAATTAATGATTTGGTGATAACAGCAACCACATAACAACATTATTTAGTGTTCTGGATTCTGGAATAGTTTAAACATCGTGGAAACAGCAGATTAGAGGCACGATATATCTTGAAGAATCACTTTTACTAACCCTCCTGGTATTAAAGTTATCACATTACCTGAGTTTAAAACTCGTTAAGGGAAATCCCTTCATGATATAGATACAAAGTCCAGCATGGCAACATATGCTTCTGACTTCTTATGACTTTCTGTATCTGATCTACACCTGCATTAGACCTGGAAGCTGTATCGGGCCAGAGGACAATAAAGAACTCACTTCACAGCAACTATATCTTGACAGAAGTCTTATTTGGTCCAGGTAAAAAGTTGTTCCACGGTAATTATCTGAATTTGCCAGATATGATATGGTCCTGAGACTTTCATATTTGACTAATACCTCCTTGTGCCAACCCTGGAAGTTTTATTTGACTTCATAAATATTCATCAAATGTAACACGGTATGGAATGTGTTTAAACTGTGTCATTAGCTTTGGCGTATTGCAGTACATATTTGTTTCTTTGCTCCATTGGCAGTTTAATCTTCATTATGCATGGGAATTTCAAAAAAGCCTTGTCAAGTCCCAACATAATCTGTTTTGAGTAATTTTATCAAGTTGACTTTTTGAAGCTAAAATATACTTCTGCAATAAAACCACCCTTTAATTATCAGTAAAATAAGAATGCTCTTAAATTCATAACTTTATATGTGGATATAATGTTATGGATAGTCAGATGTATTTTTCATCATGTGTTAGGCTGTATGATGGTGTGTTCTACAGTTCATTTTAGGATGTACTTCCTCAATCTCGATAAATAAAAAAATCAGGTTCCCAACGCTGGCTTCGCTTACATTTAAACATTATTTGCGTTTATATTCTTGAGTCTTAAAACTTAGAAAATGTTTACTTTAATTATTCATGGACAGGTACCTGATGCTACATATATTGAAGGTTTTCACGGTGAATACCGGTAATTTATTACCAGTTACAAAATGCACAATGATGTATCAACGAAGGACTCCCTTAAAGGAGCTCACTAGTTGATTATTTTTGTGACGATTTTGAAGGAAATCATTGCATGACAATTCTTCCTATAAGCCTCATTACTCATATATCACTTCCTATAATTACCAAAAATGTGAGAAATTGCAGTGTTTGTGGAAAGGTATTGCATATGATAACTACTTTATGTTAAAAAGTGTCACAATTTTTTAAGAAATGATTTTAATCATTATTACCCTATCATTGCCATTTCAGTTCTGAGTTAGATGTGCAGAATCTCTTAGTTTGATCATTTACCATCAAGATGTGAGTAAATTTTAACAGGTGTGAAAAAATCATGAATTTTGAAAACTATCTCAATAAGCCCCTTTGAATAACCATTTGTAAAAAAATACGTAACACCTGGTAATATGTATCCTTATAAAGTTTGATGTGGCAGTATGACATCTGGCTTTTGCTATACGTTTTCAGAGATATTCATTGTTTACAAACAATGACGTCACTGCGTGTAGGTAAAAGAGTTTATAAGGCGCGCTTACACTGTCGTCACAATGCAAAGTAGATTCCAATTCGTCTACTTTCTGTGTGCAATCGCACAAGCGCTTTACACGCGCAACACCGAACATACAGGCATTTGTTTTGCGCATGCTCTATGCCAACCAATGCCAACCAGTGACGTAAGCGTGAACACCCTAATTGCCAATTTGAATTTGCCATTCGCTTCACATGGCCATGTTAAAGTTCAATTTCTGGATTTGTCATATCCAGATATAGCCCATACGCCAGATACATCTTTTACTAAACAATGTACATACCCACATAAAATGTTACCGTACTCAAAGAATTTGAGTAAGCATAGGCCTGTATACTGCTAATTATAGATGAACCAAACGCACACGTAATCGATGAAGAAATTCAGTACTCATCGAATGACTACTACCATGCACAAAATCCCAAGTATATTATGGTTACTTTGTATTAGAAAATTCCATCAAATAACTGTACGAATTTTCATTACTAGGCAAAGTCTCTGAATTCATCCTTTGGTAATCTTTTTCCTAAACTCAAATGTTAAAGGGGTTTATTGCGTTGGTTTACAAAATTTATAATTCATAAACTTGTTGAGATTTACTCATATCTTGATGGTAAATGGTCAAACTATAAGAGTCTACACATCTGACACACTGTTAAAATGGTAATGATAGGGGTAATAATGGTTAAAATAGGTTATTGAAAATTCATAACCAGACACTTTTTGTCATTGGGCAGTTGGGTATTAATCATATGCAACCCTTGTCTACAAAAACTACAACTTCTCGCATTTTCGGTAGCTATAGGAAGTAATACGTGAGTAATGGGGTTAATTAGAAACGTCGTTATGCAGTGAATCCCTTCAAACTAGTCACAAAAATAATAATCAATATCACCTCAATGTGCCCCTTCAAAGGCTTCCAAAAATTCACCCCAAGTCTTTGCAGGGTGTGAGTGGCCCTCATATAGTAGCTGGCCCAAATGGTCTATAAGACCATACGAAGTGTGTCAGGAAAGTAACCTCTGCTCAGTCGTGAAGGTTGCTATTCTTCATGTAAAATTGGCAAGGGCGTAGGAAGCGGGGGAGGCTGGGGGCGCCATCCCCAGCGAAATTTGTGGGGGCAGAAGTATGCTTTAGCCCCCCCCCCACTTTCCAACGACGAAAACCCCTTATTTGTCTCTTCTGTAAGAAATGTCAAAAACTTGCAGTAATTTACCTTATAATTTGTCCAAAATGATGCACCAAATTGCATCTAAGGACCGTCAAATATCCAAAAATTTTCCAAAGGGCTAAGAAATGGCAAAAATTTGCAGTAATTTACCTTAGAATTTGTCCAAAATGATGCACCAAATGGGACCTTATGACCCTCAAATATCCAAACATTTCCAAAGGGCTAAGAAATGCCAAAAAATTGCAGTAATTCACGTTAAAATTTGTCCTAAATGATGCACCAAATTGCATCTTAGGACCATCAAATATCTAAAAATTTTCCAAAGGGGAAGGGGCGGCGATCCGAAACAAGGTTCAGCCCCACCCCCCAAGTCTTGAACAGCTTCCTGCGCATATATGAAAATTGGTGGTGGATAGGCTAATTGTTATAACTGGGTTTTTTTAGCTTCTTGATAATTAAATTTTGATCAAATGGAATTTGATTGTGTGAATCTGTCAAGTTGGTTTTATGTATTGTGTTGAAAATATTCAAAATGGTTGTGCTTGCCAGATTATCTGGAAACGTACAAACATCAACGCTGAGCTTACAATGCTACCAACATGTTGCAAAGGTTCAGTGAAGAGCATTTTACTGAATCATAATTGCATAAACTATCTTAAATACAATAACGTTAAAGTCCTAAGTTATACGCATTGAGCTATATGTTTCGTGAAAAGCCATCTAGTCTAACTGTAACAATTATTTAACAACGTTTAGAGATAAAATAATCAACTTTTTACAAACCTTTTTAAAGATTTGTCTCTCAATGCTGGTTAAAGTGCTCTATTCGTAGTGTAAATCTGTTGCTTCCAATATGTTTTTATTTATGAACGGCTTACCAATTGCTCACTGACGTATCTGTTTGAGCGGTAATTGTGCTCCTCTGCTTCAGATTTTGGTGAGGCAGCCTTGTGGAATTTTATGCTAGTTTGAGAATGAGGTGATGTACCAGTATATAAATATATCTTATCTTTACTCCTGACATCTCATATTGGCAGATTACTCTTGGTAGACGGCTGAATATGTGATTCCAGTAGCAGTGCTTGCAAAGCGGTTATGTGCAGGTTTATAATAAAGTGATTGAATTATTGTCCAGTATTTGTCAAACAACTAGTTCACGGGATAGCCTGAAGTGGTGCCAAGGATAGGTTTGTCTGGACGATGCAAGGGAGAACAAACGCAACGCAACGATTCACATGGTCAGGCACGAATGCAAAATGCAGTCATCCCAATCAGGGTTAGTATGCCCCGTCATTCTAGTTCATGAATGGCCTTACTGATCATGTGACGGTATTTTTATTAGTGAATTGTCAAATTCAAGGAAAATTTCTCCTTGCTTTACCTACTGTCTGTAATAGTTATGTTCAAAACGTCTTCAGAGGTGCTTGTAATGCAAAAAGAATAGATTTGCAAGAGTTTGCTGATTTTTCAAAGCAAATTTTGGGGCGACTGCCTGTTGCCTTTAAATCAGTCGCATGAGATGCTTGCATACTCAATGGTGATGACGTCCAACGTGGTGATAATGAAAGATGACATGGCTGTACGTTTTATAGAGGTCTCGCAATTACGTCATCAGTGAATGAAATCAACAGTATATTGATATACCAAAGATGATAGTACGCGTGCATACTCCAGCTTTTGGACTTATACTCGCATACAATATCAGAATATACGCTACTGAAGTTTTGCACTCCAGTGAGCCACGGTAATGTCACATAAAATACCTCTGTAAGTTCGGAAGTTCGTTGAGGTTTGTGCTTATTCCCGTGTTAGGCCATTGTAAGAACTTCATTGGTGAAGTATTTCACATCTGTTTACATATAAAGCTACAAAGCTATGCATTGTTTGCAATTTCGACAATGCTTGCACAGGGTAATCCGAACCGTGAAAATAGTATCCTGCGAAGTCCCGCGGAGCGGCTTCTGCTCATCTCCTCTTTGGAGCTCCCCAAACATAACAGAACAAGGAATATGTCGTGCAACCTGCAACGTAGGCAACGACAGTTGATAATGGAAGGGAATACTTCGTTTTCCCTTCATAGCCTAGTAATTGTCTTTACTGTACTAATTTAAAACATTTAAAAAGGATTTTTACGAAAATGGCGTGAAATCATTCGTTTAGGATGTAATTTATGCAATCGAACCAAGGATTACGAAAGATATACTATTTTTACGAGCGAATAGCGAAATATAGCTGTCGTGTTTTGGACTTGCAACAGTCGTTAAGTCCAATATGGTAACATTTCTCTTGTCTTGTTATATCCAGCCTGTACTTCTTGTACAATATCGTAATTTTTATAAAACGTAGTTAATACAAGTTAAGTGACAAAAATTGATTGTTAATACAATTTGAAGAAAAAATTATGCTTTTGTCCCTTCCGAGTGACTGTCCTAAATCTAATTCGAAGCTTCATCGCCTCTTT
>WURT03140224.1:0-11246 GCA_009936505.3 Holothuria glaberrima | reverse complement strand
TATTTCAAGTACAATTGTAGTAAAATGACAAATTTAAATTTGCAGTGGGACACCAAAAATTTACACGTAGTTTTACATTGGGAATCTGTACTCTGTTCACAGTGCTATTCCATTTTGCACGAACAGAATTAGTAGAGATGCATATATATATTCCAAAGTACTACTCAAATGCTTCCTAAAGATACATCTTAAAACCTATTCAGGATTTAGAGGTTTTATACAGCTCATTGTAATAAGGAAAAATGCTTTACTAAATGTGTAAATGACACACCCTTGGTGTCCCATTTACATTGGGAAAAAAAATCAGTTTTTGGCACATAATATTGTAACGAGTTATTGAAATGTTTAGTACATTTTAGAATATATAAGGCACCACTAAAGCTTGTGACTGAGACCATCTCCCTCTACTTACATGCTTTTATGCACTGCCAATTTGAAGGTGAAATATATCACAATGTAAAGTGGGACACCAAATCTACTGACTCCCTTATTTATGGAATCACCCATATACATTCTAGCACACAAACAGCCTAGCATGTTCACTGTGGCACTAAACTAAACTATCCAATCTTCTTTTGACCACAAGCAGCACTACGACCCTAATGTCATGCCTCTAACAAACGGCAAACTGCCCATATTACTTTCTTTCATTTATTTCCAGGTGGCATCACAGTCTAAATTTTAAATTTGACAAGAAATTCCATGTGGAGGAATTGACTGTTTTGTTATGAAAAACAACTGAGGGAAGATTTAATCAATAAACATGCAATGTGTAGACTGCTTTACTGGCTCTCTGCAGTAATAAGAGAAGCACTGAATGAAAGCAAACAAAATGTAGACTAGACTCTCAAAGTTGGTTATGTAGTGATCATACTGTATATCAGACAAATCCCTCCATGACTGGCTACGATCAACTCCATTGATAAGGTCAAATCTTTAAGAGCAATTCTCATCATCTCAGACAGTTCCAGTTCTTCCAACTATGCAACTTGTAGCTCCTCCCATAACTGTATAAAGCTCCTCTTTGTGCATACAGAAAGCTATTTTATTGCTTAAATGCAATGGACAATCGCCCCAAAATTTGCTTTGAAAAATCAGCCAACTCTTGCAAAATTTCCTCTTATTGCATTACAAGCACTCCTGAAGACATTTTGAACGTAACTATTACAAGCAATAGGTAAAGCAAGGAGAAATTCTTCTTGAATTTTACAATTCACTAACAAAACTATTGTCACATGATCAAAATAGGCCATTCATGAACTAGAACTAGGGGCATACTAACTCTCATTGGAGTGATTGCATTTTCCCTTTTATACATTGTCCTGGTGGGCATATAAGGCTATAATGTGTAATCCAAGCACTCTCTTTGCATTGTATGGAATGTGAGCTACTCTGCATCTTTTAAATTTTTAAACTTTCATGTCACTCAAAGAGCAGTCACTGAAAGAGAATTTTCATACCCCTACACAAAAAATATCTTTAACTTCAACACTGACATTACAGAATGATAGGTGGATAACATAATTTAAAAATAATACATGAGCACAATTGCCAATAACTTCCAGAGCTCAAGAAATCTATGAGATGCAGGCAGAAGGAGATTGAGGGCAGGCTACTAACCTAAAATGGCTGATATTGGGGGCTAGGTGTCATCAGGACTGGGTGTCATGACAAAACATAAATAAGATGTAGCAAAGGAAAAGTATATGTCTGCAAAGTGAAAACTCAAATCCTCTGAAATTTCAGAAAGTTGACAACAAAAACTGAAATGATCTGGCAGTTATACATACGTAGCACCAACTGTATGGAGCTTTAGAAACTGTGGTGTAAACTGGTAACGGACAAAACGGCCAGCGTTGGGATCTGTGTCTTCTTCATCTTGCTCAACATCTTCATCATCCTCTGCAAGAGAGACAAAAGCTGGCATTAAAAGCTGGCATCCATCACTTTGATTATACTACTGTCTAATTTTCTTTTTCTTAGCTGTTTGTTTTCAGTCCAGACTTCTCTCTGTATACATCAGAATGCATTCACCAGTGATAATAATAACAAATCAATGTTTTTTATTTTATTCTGAGATGAGGTGACAACCAAAGATGAAGGGGGTAATGAAACAGACAGAAAATAGAAAAAATATAATGAGACAAAAGGTGTTTTGTTTTTCTTTAAAAATGATGGCAAGTTTGCTAAAAAAGAATATGAAGGATTGCTTTCGGCACCTTTCAAATGAATAAAAAAAATTACAATTCTTGAAGGATAGGACAAATTCAGTTTGTGGGTGACTGCCAGCATTTCTTGCTTTTCTCTCCAGTATCTTCAGTTCTTCACTGTGTGATATTGAATAAGATTAAACAGTGAATAATACAAGGCCAAAACTTATTTATGACTACAGTGAGATTTTCCTAAAATACATTTTGGTCTCCAATGGAACAAAAGGGAAAAATACTGTTCTGATTGGAACTCTTAAGATCCAATTTGTTTCATTTTGACATTTTCTGACCTTCTCAAGATAAGACACAGAATTAACAGTGAGAAAACTCAATTCAGATACAGAACATCCTGAACCTGAATTTAATTTGGTTACACATACATTGTAAAGTATAAAATAGATCAGCCACTTCAAAGCGAGAAATGGGCAAAGACAAAAACACATCAGGACAGAAGTCCAATTACAAATTTATGTCGGCGAGACCAAAGGTCCGCGAAACCAAAAGCGGATTTAGGTCCGCTAGACTGAAAGTGGACAAAAGTCAGCGAGAGTGAAGGTCCACCAGACTGAAAGTGAACTACTGTAAGGTCCACAAGACCATGAGACCTAACGTTGGGAGACCGAAGCTAATTCTGAACACATGGGACATTTATTGAAATCGTGAGACATCCTTCAGGCTCGCTTTAATACCTTAATTCAATTTCGATCTCGCTGACCTTATTGAGCGTACGACAACAGGTCAAACCAGTTGTAGCTTTGCCCATGTGCTTCAATGTAATTTCGGTCTTGCAGGAACACCCCCCCCTTTGGTACCATATACTTACATTTTACAAAATGTATCTTGTAGAAAACATAACAATTTTATGATTTTTTGTATTGCCTAAACAATTAATGTATATTCCTACTACCAAGTAACAATAATCAGACTATTTTAAAACATTCACTTTGTCTTTTTTAACAAGGTATTTTCACTACAGCTGCATAACTCCTATTTGAAGCAATAACTGCAATTAGAATCAACACATATGACAATAGCCAAATTACAGTAAATTTAGGTTTTGTAAGGCTCCACTTGCCTACTATATCTCTCAGTCTGAATAAATCACAAGTGCTGTACTTTCATATCTCACAAAATGGTTCTTGGAAATTTTAATCAATGTAACTGCAGTATCCTCCACTTCAATTATAGTGCAAGACCTTTTTCTACAGTCAAGCATTTTAAGACTGACATGATTCAGTTGAAGTACATGAAATGCTTGAAACAAGGCACATTCACATTAGTATTCACCCCTGAATGATGCAGAAAGATAGTTCTGAGATTCCCCTACTCGTAATAAAATATCTCATTTCAGAACATGGCCACTGGCAAAGAAGTCTCTGTGACATCAACTTTGGTCTCTATGCTTCCTCTAGAGAGATTTTTTCAGAACCACTTGACTGATTCAGACTCTTTTATGAGTGAGAGAATGACCTAGCTCTACAAATGGATCTACAATGGTGTCATATCTTCATCTAAGAGAGAAATGTGTGGCTAAACGCATCATGTTATCTTTCAGGCCAACATGGAAATCAGGCATTCTATTCTTGTTTTTTTTTTTTTGGGGGGGGGGGGGAAGAAGGGAGGACAGACTGTCCTAGTAAGGGGTTCCAGGGGATGTGTCCTGCAAATTTGTGTCCACGTATTAAAAGGTCCCTTACATGCAAAATGTTGGTATTTTTGGTACAAGTCTAAAATGATTCCTAATTAGTGATTTAAAACAGCAAACCCTTCTAAACCAATCAATAGTATGGTATGTACAATAAATGGTAGGATTTCCTCACAATTATGTAATGGTCAAATTATTCATGGTAGAATTCTAGCACAAAACAAGCAACAGAACAGACCTTATGCACTGATGTCACTCGATCTCATTTTGGCGGCAAAACAATGAAGAACATGGCATGCATCAAGTAGACTTTGCATGTGCACATACAGTAGAAAAAACTTGGTGCATATCCGACCAGTTTAATATCAAATCAGCTAACTGCATTTGTTGGAGTAAGTCTCAATGATAAGTGCTTGCCTCCACTGGAGGGCGCACTTCCTGTCCTGTTACGTCATGTGCATAAGGTCTATACAGCTACCTGGCAGTGTGGTAAGATTTCTAATGTACTGTGGATTGTGTACCTTCAGAGTCAACATTAACAATGCACACTTGCACAGTACCTTGTTCTGATGTGTAAAAAAGAAATTTCAGAAATGGTAGAGTTATGATTAAATTTCTTACCTTAAATATGATGATAAAAATAATGTTAGAAACTGATGTCAGTTTCTAAGAACAGAGGGAACAGTCCTTAATTACTATTACTAATCATAAAAATACTCTGGTCAACACATTTGGTGGAGATTTCTAGCCCAAAATGCATTTTTTTTCTTGAGCTGAAGAGGCTCACATCAAATGCAAAGCTCAATTTGACAGTAATCTGGTTGCCAGTGATGACCAAACTCCGTGACTTCATATGGTTGCCAGACAGCAACGCTTGAAAAACACGGGGGCGGAGTGCGAATTTGCTCCTGAAATGCTAAAAATCGCCCCCGCAAGCTCCATAACGGGGGCAAAAAAATACAAAAATTTGAGCAAATCGCCCCCGTAAATTCCCAAGAACATTCAAGCTGAGAATGCTTCACCTTTCCCTCTGGTGAAGAAAATTCTGTAGTCAAATTTCTGATGAAAAATAACAAGAAAGCATAACTTCTAAAACTCAAACGAGTCCGAATACCTGCTGATAATCGCAATTTGCACAAGCTTTTAAAACCTGTACGTCAAGATCTAGCTATCATTTCACTATGCAGGCTGACCGTTTTAATTAACCCAAAGTTTTTGATGAACGAAACCAAGTATCAAATTCGCAGTCATTAATCGTAGATTTGATATAGGGACCTAGCGCCAAAATATACGCACACACTGATACATAAGGCCATTTCCGTGTTCTGTAACAGAAGATCGGGTGAAACGCACGATGTAAGCACAGTAAAGTCACAGCATGTGTATAGGTCCATAATTGCATGCAAACACTATGACTTTAGGCTACGCACCTGCTCTGTACAAAAATTGACGTTCATTGCAAGAACATTGAGCAAGGTATGGGAAATTAAAATATTTTTTGATCGCTGCTTCTACAGCTTAATTTCCAATTGTTTCGTCATAGTTTGCAGTAGTTACAGTGGGTGCTTTTACGTAAAACATGCATTTAAAATTGTGTGAAAGTAAAGTGTTCTTTGTATTGTTATGATTTACTCAATACCGATGTCTGAAATGTGACCCGATAAAGCTGTGCAAGAAAGTCCATGCTGCACCCAAACTCGTACAAGTTCCCATTTATTTGCGCACAGCTATGGCATGAATCGAACAGATATTTACGTATGGATATATAGTGCATGTATCCACTACGTGCTGCTATATGAAACCCTCAAAACAACACGTGTAAGTCTACACACTCTGTTCATGTATAGAAAAAGCACGGTAGGATCATGGATGGTGTGAAACGGCCAAGTGCAAACATTGAAATATTGCGGGCTTCCGGGTATTTTTTGTGTTTACTGTTTGTCTGTGAGCGACTTGGGCTAAGATGTATGCTGAGAAAGCGAATATAGCTCAATTATCGAGACATTTAGCTTTGCGGCACCAAAAATATGGAGCTGTACTGTAGCACCCAAAAATCCGAAAGTAGCACCCAAAATCAAATTTAAAGGGGGATTTTTTCTTTGAAGTAGCACCTGAAATTGAAAAAGTAGTTCAAGCCCTGCCAGACAGAGAACCAAATTTCATGACAGAAGCAATTGACAACCAAAAAAAGGCAGACAGGTTGTCTCATGAATAACTGTGAAATTTGCTTAAAGCTGATGCCTTGTCATATTGTAGCTGCTAACAAACTGCATCACCCCCCCCCCCCCTTCCTAACTGTAGAAGCTACTAATGTACGTTACAAGAATGTACTACAATGTGCTGTACATATGTTAGGGAATATATGACATTTCTTACATGTTATCCTATTTTTGTGAGGAATGGATCACATACATAATACACAGGTCTTTCAAACACAAAAATTTTGAAGATGAACTTAAAGAAAGCGCAAAGAGAATTCAACAAAAATCAAATTTACATCACTCTTTTTGACTCTTTTCTTATACTTTAATGAGATTGGCACCAAATAGCCTTGTTCATGCTAGCAATTTTTTTGTACACCAACTTGGTGCAAGTCTAAACATATGCTTTAGACACATTGTGGCCTACTCAAAGTTTTTTTAACGTATACAGTACTGTACCTACTGTAGCCATTTGCTTCTACTGCAGGCCTTGTTTGAAATATTGTAATGGCTACTTCCAACTACTCTATGGAGAGTAACACATAAAAATGTCAATTTTGTAGAGTACTGTTACATCTTGGTTTACATGACAAAAGAAGTACCGCTATGGTAAAAGTGGCAGGTTGTTTTGTTAAAATGAGGCATAAAACAGCTCAAAAAGAGATGCAGGTCACAGATATAAACGGTGAATCTATACGGTGAGAATGTAAGACTAATGTTATTGATACCAGAAAATCCTAAATGACTTTTGAAGTAAAATTTATAACAGCTACTAAAAAACACCGCTCAGAAATAAATATCAGGATGTATTAGGTGGTTCACTCTCTTTTGCCATCAATGTACGGAACAAGATTAAACAGAAGTCAAAATGCATAGTAAATTAGAAGCCCCTGGGGAGCTTTGAGAAAATAAGTAATAATGTCAGTAATGGGACACAATGAAGTATGCAAAATGTGTATCAAAGAAATGCCCCAAATAAAACTACTTCTTTTCCGGTACTGTTGCAAAAACATAATTTGTGTGATAAAGCATAACTGTTGGCATGAACTGGAAGTATCCATTGGGAAATATAATGTGAGTCAAATTAAGGTCCAAAACATTAGTAAGATTAACTAGAGGAATCAGGCGTCATGAAATCTTAATCAACAGAAGGATTGAAGCACACCCTATATGATTTAAACAATAAGGGAAGGAACATAATATAGACGTGTGAAAATTTGCATTCATTTTGTATATTGTGTTATGGAGATGTATTTCAAGCTAATCACATTTCCACCCACTGTAAATCTGAAATGCCCTGTGTTGACAAGAAGATTTTATTCATGGGCCACAGCTCAATCCCCAAAACACAGCAAAGGTTTGTTTCAGTTAATCAGTTTATAGGCTACACATCTTCCTTTGTAAAAAATGTTAACAAGCGACAGCAGCACACTTTGAGGGAGGCAGTTTATGAGAGTATTAAGGTGACATCTAGGACCAACAGCTGTCATGTTTTATCTTAAAATTTATAAAAAGTTTCTTTTAAACAATAACAGTTGATAACACCATTGAAATGTTATGATTCATATACCTCCCCCTGCTAATGTACCTCTGGTTTAATATTACCACTTTTCAAGGTTGTGTAGTGCCAAAGCTAGAAAAATGGCTTTTTTCTCAGAAAGTAAGTCAAATTTTTCACAATTCCTTCCATATTCCTCCGACTGCCAACAGTTTCCTTCAATTATCCGAATTCCTTGGGAGTGAGCCTCTATGCTTCCCAACTTTTCCACCTGTGTACAGTATGATAGATGGACTGGCCAATAGTAGTTTAAGAGGAAGTAAAGTAGGAGCAAAATAGATTGTAATACACTCAGGAACACCGCTCAGTGTCAGATCCATGGCGGTATTGATAAGAATTGTCCCCAACCCTTTCACACAAAACAGTAAAAATGTACAGTCTACAAAACTTTACTTTTATAAATTTTTCTCATTGTATGAACAGTTTTAATACGAACCTGATGGTGGGGGTTTTGCTATCTCAAAGAGAACTGTGCCTGTCTCTATATCTCTGATCTTGAATCTGGTAAAGTCAATACTAAACACATTAGCTTCTGGATCACAGAGATAACCTGCGGAGAAATCGAACAAAGAGAGTGAGAATATTACCTTTCAATTGTATACTGTAGCTAGCCTTCTACTCAAAGATGTATTTGTATTCTTGTACTTTATGGTATAAGATTCTCATATTGTCATCTGCGGAAATATTGAACAAATCGGTGAGAATGTATCAAGTAGTATTGCTTTACAAATTGTGCTGCTTTGTTGTAGTTTACAAGGTTTCATTATCTACAGTACTGCAGCCTGACATCATTTTCTTATTATGTGAATCATCTGTACATTACCTTCAAACCAGAACATAACACTGTCAAAGTGTCAATAATTCAACAGCAGCACAGTTTTATACACCACATTTGAAATTAACATCAGATATGGGGTCCTGACCTTTTCTTGACGGGGGGGGGGGGGGAATAAAGGGGCAGAAGGGGACTTTTTGTAGGCAGGTTTCACTACATCTATTGGTATAACACAGTATTTGAACATTCATCAAAATGGTACCATTTCTTGAAAATAAGAAATCAAGGGACGAGACAAGTCTATCAATGTAACTGAGATTATAAACTATGTTTAAAAGGGTCATTCACTTGTAACTGCTGCTGGCCTCATCCAAAAGCATGCCATAGTATTAATAGTATGTATCCTCCTCACTGAGTAAAACTATTACAACCAACCTCAATTCTGCTTTCATTAAATTTGTAATCTAATACCTCTTGCTTTCCTTACTTCACAATTTATTACAACCAAATATGAGAGAGCATTTAAGTAGATAAAATAACACATCTAAATAACATTAAAGCTCTACTGCTTCACCACCTATTCATCTTGTCTGTCCTTGGTCTGTAATCAACACCACCTACTCCAGGGATATAATCACCGATATTAAAAACAATTTCAAAACACATTATCATTTATGGACCAAACATGAAAAATAAGACGCCATTCTTGATCAAGTGCACTTTTTATATCTACGGTAGCTAGGTGTACCTGGCCTTCAGTATACTGTAATGCATCAAGTTGTCAAACTCACAGACAGACATCGGATGCCAAGTCTGACACTATTATTTACAATGCTGTTGAGAATAAAAGCAAGGTAAATACTATGATGCCATGCAACCTAGCTTGCAAATATCAGAAACCTGAGCAAATGTTTAACTATTGAATGAATGCTTACACTATCACATACAAAGTTAATCAGTGATAGTGACAACAAACCCAATTATTGCTCATTAATGTACAGTATAATCCTGTCTTTTACAGTCTTTTGAGCCCTTACTGAGCCTGTGAATAAAAAATCATGAAATTTCTTACACATGCCATTTACCTGACTTGATGAATTTAAATAATGCAAGAAGATGGTATTACTGTACATATAAATACTGTACATGCTACAAGTAAGTACTGCTGGTAGCTATTTTAAATTACTAGATTATGCAACAACTCTGCTAAACCATGCAATAGTAGTACATGTATAGCATGTTTTAACAATGAATGAGATGTTTAGATGGAAATTTCCCCATGTTTTGCAAATCCATTTATACGACATCAATAATACTCTGTCAAGAGAGCAAAACACATTGCAGATATTGAAATGGGATGAGAGAAACACTTTTAGATCTACGAAAAGTCATGAATTAAAATCCAGGGACTCCTTCTCGTAATTTAAGTTTCTTGTAGTGATAAGGCAATGCTTTCATCAAAGAAAAGTTCAAGTTCTTACTGAAATTAGAAAGGAATAAATGGGTGGTGGTACTGTATGACTAATTGATTTCTGATTGTTCTTCGGTGTCACAGTCTCATAGACAAGTTCAAGAGTTCCAAATTAACATGATGTAGGAAAATAAAAAAGTGTGGGCTGTGAGGTTTGCGCGGGAATTTCCCGCAGATAATTATTTTTGTTGCGGGACTTGGAAAGTCAGTGCAGGAATTGGACAATCTTGCACCTAGGCGTGAACACTGGTCTTGATATTTACTTACAAATCCATTTTAAATAAGGAATAAACTCATCACAGATTGAAAACCACCTCCACTCATTAGTACCATATAACAGACTGACATAACTGCATTCATTGTAATACTCCATCTCACATATATTATATGCTGTTGAAAGTAGGTTAAAGTGTATCCTCCAACGATAGCATGACTAAAACTAATATGTCCTCATCCCTTTTAATGTGCAACTAAATCTCACCATGTAGGTTGAAAGCCATCCTCAAGAAGATACTATGACCAACTGGCATTACCTAATCCACTTAAACCTCGGCAAAAGGTTCCAGACTATCCCATAAAATAAACTATTTTGTTTCAGGTTAGTAAGTCTTTCATCTCAGCATGAATGTGATTGCCTTCCCAGGAAATGAAAGTTGCTATATGTGGATATCTTGTCCACAAAGGTTTTTATCTTTGGCTTTCACGGGCATAAAATCGCTGATAGCAATGAGAAACTTTTACAAAGCCGTTCAGGATTTTTATGGTAAAGAGGGACTTTACAAGTGGCAAAAAGACAACACTGATGTCAACAGAATACATGGTACTGCCAAAATTCTCTTTTATCCTGAAATTGTATGTACATCTTCTCATTGTTTTCTCTTCTTTTAAACTCATTTATAACATTTGCAAAATATTTCCAGATACTGTATCATAAAAATTGGCCAGAGAATTTATGTTACATTAAGTTTAAGAATTTTGAGGCCCCCAATAACTTCTCACACATGAGTTAAGCATCAAAGGAAATGGAGGGTGAGTCAATGGGTCAGAGGATGGACTTTTGGTAAAATGGGGGTGCGATGCTAAAACTTTCTCTGAATCCCTTGCTCTACTTAGGAATAAAAGCATACTAGATATAGCAAGGGTTGAGGATATGTTTACTAGGTGAATGTATGTTACATTAATTTTTGGCAATTGGCAAGATCATTGATAGCTACTGAAAAATACAGGTACCTCTGTGATACTGCTAAAACTTTTTCAAAACATGCAGCACAGATGCACCTATATTCAAAACACACACACAAAAAAAAGAAAAACTAGAAAGCCAAAAGGCTTAGTGATTCCTTGCCATATGATATATTGTAACAAGACTGAGTCACCCACATGACA
>WURT03140213.1:0-11246 GCA_009936505.3 Holothuria glaberrima | reverse complement strand
ACATACATACATACATACATACATACATACATACATACATACATACATACATACATACATACATACATACATATACACATACACACACACGACATCACCATCGCATAGATTCCTTGTCTGCCTTCGGCAAGGAATCAAAAACTGTCAGTTCCCTGGTATAAATTCGGCTGGACTACGGTGATTTGCACGTTGGGCGCCATGTTGTGTTATTCTTCTATTCTGGGTTCTTCAGGTAAAAATTAAGCAAATCTCAGGGATAAAGACGATGACAATTCAACTTGATTTCTCTCTTATTTATTTTCTATCTCTCTCGATGCAATTAATAATTTGTTCTTAACAGATCGAGCTCTGAAATTGTTCTTTCTGGGACCGTGAGAAAGGTAACTGATCCGGATGGAAGACTTCCCTCTGGGCTTCCAGGCCAAGTCACATGACTTCCTCAATATAAATATTCATGAAGAATTAACCAATTACCATTATTTACACTATTCTTTGATTCTACCGATTGAAAATGACCTTCAAGAGGCTTGATCATAACATTGGAAATACTCTACACAACAGTAATTCCACCAACAATCACTGTACCATAACTATCCATACAACATGGAAAACTGAATAACAAGAGTGACCAAAGAATAAGATCGGGGGGGGGGGGGAGGGCAATCCGTAAAGCTGCACATTTCCCTGAAATTTTTCAAAAGTTTTCAAATGTTGTATGGATTAATGACTGAAATTTTCTCACACTGGCAAGCAGATATGAGCCTAAAAATCAATATTTTGGTTATTCCACCTTCTAATTTTGACCTGTGATCTATGTTTCATTAATGGCGCATGCAAAAGACTTTATGTTCAGGTACCTACGAACTTAATCGGACATCAGATTTAGGAGAAGTTAAAAAACGCAAATCTGCATTCTCTGTCAATTAACCTTTTCCCTGCATTTGTCTGCCACCGTTAAATGTCTCCGATAGCTCCCCTATTATATGTAGGGGGATGACATACACTGTTTTTGTGTATGCAATCACCCAGAAGCATGTCAACTTGACTTCGGTTATTATTCGAAACATCAAACTTTCCATGTTGATAACGTTATTTCTTGCTAACTTACTGCAGGCTAATCTGTGTTTCCCTTCAGATGTGTGTTCGTGTTTTTTTTTAATATGATGTGAAGCTTATGAACATGAAGCGATTCGAATTAACCAATTTACAATTTCGCTGCTACGCAATAACGTATCACTACAATGGGCGCGATAAAAGGATAGAAGGTCTTAAAAGTCTCCATGTTATCACACAAATGAGAATAAGCTTACACATATGGATATTTTCAGTTTATGTTGTGCTGGTTCTCTGAAGCAAGTGAATATTCATGAAAACGTCTGATAATCATGACGAAAATGAGCTTACGTGTAAACATGTGTGCAGCTTACAAATATGATACTATACTACTATATATATACATATATATATATATTATATGACGCTCTAAGCTATTGATTGAGAACGTGTTTGCTTTCCGATCGTCAGTTGCAATTGATCCGCAAAAGTAAGAACTTATATCACGTAGTAATAACACAAATTGTGAAAACCTCTCTTTAAGATAAAACTGCTCACGATGAAATTAATGAAAATACAACTTGTTTCGGGATTTACTTTGATAGTCTATTGTGGATTTATCGAAGCCACGGGTGAGCTTATCATTTTATTTATCTTTTTAACTCTTATGAAATTTTAAATTACTCTCTACTTGCAAAACCTTATCTGAACGATTTAGAAGAATGTATTGAATATTATTATTTCTTTGAGAAGCTACCTTTATGTTGTACAAAATTACTCTAACTTCTTGTAATATGTTGGCGAAACTCATTTCAGTGTTGATACAGTTGGAGTCAACAACGGAACTCGAGGCTCAGTTTATAGACTGGAGTCCGTCTTGGGTTCTTAACTCGCTGTGATCCAAAACTCGAAACTTAACTATCGAACGGACTCTAATATTTACCACTGACTCAACTCGCCCGGAGTCATGCCTCGAAAGATACCCCTTGACCAGGTTATAATAGAGAACTCAAAAATAACCTATAATGTTATCCGTATCAAAATGAAATTTGAGTGATTCAAATACCTGAGGAGGAGTCATTTCATATAATTTGAGACTCGACCGAAATGACCGTCCTGGCCAGGGTTTTGCACTCATCGTCGGAGATAGTCAGGGTAACCCGACATCGAGGACATGCTTCATTTGGCTGTGCATACCCCTCGAGGTAAGGGAGTATATAGTACTGATTTTCACTTCCAGCGAAGGTGGAGCTTCGAGACTAAATAAACATATTTATGAGAAAGACTGGCGGACGGACGGATTGGTGGATAGACAGATAGGTAGATAGACAGCTAATACAGATAAGTTGAAATGATCTCACAGAACTCCACCAGTATTTTACCTTAAACTTTCATGAAGGATCTGCAGAGGTAAATGGCCAGGGTATAGGTAAATGACCAGGACACAACAAAACTAGTAAGCACAAAGGAATTGGAGAAGTTGTCATAATAGATACCAATTAGACTCATTAAATTTCTTGGCATAGTTAAATAAATAATTCGTTGGATCATATGCCTCTCTGCTCTCTGCCCAAAAAGAGGTTATAACCTCAATACAACTAAACAAAGAAGATTTACAATGTGGTGCTGCACAGCGGAGAAAAGTCCAAGAATACAAATACAATGCTTAGCTTTATATAATGAACAGAATTAGCTGAGAAGGGACAGCTTCTTTAAAGTGGTTGGTCTTCATTGGAGCATTGAAAGAAGTGTGAAATTCTGAAATTATATTTACCGTATGTATGAATATATTAATTGACTTCCAGAAACCTGTAACATTCATTTTTATTCTAGCTGCTAACACGGTTTGATTATATTTGTGTGCCGCCTCGGTACCCATCACTACAATAACTGCGGGGTAAGAACATGTAAGGTACATAATATTGGAGTCGATTAGAATAAATACGGTTTATGGTGAAGGAATAAATTTTACACGTGTTCAACCATCCTCTGGTATTGACAAAACGAGAAGCTTACTGGATGACGCAACTTTGTATCAGCCTTCCTTATGGTCTCAACAAAAGAAAAGCATTCAATTCCTACAAAAGAGTCTGTTATCTATAATTTACTCATTTTTATGTATTTTACCATAATTTTTTATCATAAGTATATGGTTCTTTGATGTGTTTTTACCTTTTCATATTTAAGACGTGGTCGTTGGGGTCGGTTTACGTTCCTTCCTTTCACTCAACCATTCTTTATTTTCCTTAATTCCCACTTTTGGGTTTTACCTGCCATTTAGGACTGTGTTGATAGTCTTTTTCCTAACTGTTTGTTATTGAATTAGCTGGGTTATCTTTCAGGTGCACTTCTGTGTGTTTTGAACGTTGTATTGTTAAGTATTTTACCAACATTTCTCAATCCGTATTTTAAATTGTGCTTGTTGCATCCCATTAATAGCTATTGGTTCGTAAACTGTCTTGCTTCCTCTTTATTTCACTCCACTGGAGAAGATTATATAAATAAACAACCGTCCTCCGGTATTGAAAACACGAGGAACTTACAGGATGAAGCAACTTTGTACTAGCCATCGCTAAGGTCTCAACAAAAGAAAAGAGAACAATTGGCACAAAAGAGCCTGTTATCAATAATTTATTCATTTCTCATGTATTTTACCTTTATATTTTATCGTATATGTACCGTTCTTTTATGTGTTTTTACTTTTACTTTTTATGGTTTTTAGCATGCTAAACACGTAGCTTTTGGGGTCTTTGTTTACGTTCCTTCTACTCAACCTTTTCCTTCTGTTCCTTAACTCCCACCTTTTGGGACATTCTTTGCCATTTAGGACTGTTTTAATCCTCTTCTTACTAGCTATTTATAATTGAATTATCGACTGGGTTATCCTTCAGGTGCACTTCAGTGTTTTGAACGTTGTATTGTTAAGTATTTAACCAGCACATCTTAATCCATATTTTAAATTGTGCTTGTTGCATCCCATTATAGCCGTTGGTACTTAAACTGTCTCGCTTGCATTTTATGTCACTCCACTGAGAATAGTTGAGTAGATGACCGACAGGTTTGGCAAATCTGTGTACGTTTCATATTTTGCCTAGTAGTTGGAAACCAACATTTCCTACACACTTGATAATATGGTCTCTTTTGGAGGTTATTGTGAATCCGTAATGGATCCTACTGACATCTAAGAATATCGTTAGCTACCAATATCCGTATTCCAGATGTATACACGTATCTGCAAATTTATATGAATATATATATATATATAGATGTACATATATAATTTACACTAGCACTACTTTCAACTGACAAAAAACACAAAGAAATACATGAACGAGTAAACCCTAGATAATGCACAAAAACCGTACAATTTTTCTATCATTTTTGTTTCAGTTTTAGATAATTGCTCATTTTAAACGACTAAACTGCTTTCTTTAGTACACTTTTACCTCTTTCCGTGTACTTGTTTATTACAACTCTTGTGTCGAGGCATTGATTATGTAGCGCATTCCAACTTTTGTTGAAACAAAAACACTTTGACAGGTTTCAGGACGAAAACAACAGGCAGAAGTTTTTTCTCCATAAGCTACATTTTAAAACGTTGTTTGGTCTTACAAAATGCTTCCTCTAAGAATTCACTATTATATTATTCATCTATAGGTGACAGTGGGATTGAAACTACTTCTACCAACGATGTCACTTCAACAGGAACACATGAAGATGTAACAGTCTTAAGTAAAGTTAATTTTTAGATAAGTAAAGTCAATCGTTATTGAATACTGTCATTAAAAACAAATATGTGAAATTATTCCTACTATTTTTAGTTGTATTTGTTTTGTTTTTATTGTATTGTAAGGTATCAATTTCATGCCATTTATGCAGGTAAATAAAGGCCCGGAAAACGTCTTATAATAATGCGATATAAAATATATCCCACAATTCCATTTTGCATACGAATTATGAAACTCTCTATAGAAACAGTTTATAGAAACAGTTTATGAGTTGGTATATTCAATGTGACCACACTGCAGTGTATTAGAAAAAGGACTAGCATCATTCCCGTAGTTATAATCATATGCAGTTAAAATGGCCAATAATGGTCTCGAGTCTTCTCGTAGGAAAAAGTTAAAAACTTAGCAGAGTTGAATGTTATCACCTGGCATCTTGAACTCAAGATAAATACTCAAAGAAGACATTTCATGGCATGGTGCATTATTATATGTTGTCAGGTGAACCAACTGCAATTTCGGAGTAGGTATAGCCAGTAATTATGGTCATGTAGTGGTACCTGTGAAAATGAAATAGGTAGAGGAAAGACAAGTCTGACATTGCAATCGGTTTTCAGTGCTCTAAGGCTATCCCCAACAACTTATTCCCTTTCCCCTTCTCAGTCCACCTCAAGATTTGGCAGTTATCAAGGAGGTCCACGTAACACGCACCTGGGTAAAGAAGCACTATGTAAGTAAAACATTGGAGCGTAGCGTAGGCATTCTTTGGCCGTCCAGAAATGACCATTCTCACTTACATAAAGATTTGCTAATGACTGCCATGTGGGAAAATAAGCTTTAAAAAATTACTCAGTTAAACTATGTTAATTTGAAGATATTGAAAACAATGTCAATGATAGCAATATATAAAAGCGTCCTACTGATGGCCTGAAAAGGGGAGCTGGCAGTCCATCTGGGTCTGCTTACGTGTGGGGAGAGGACTGTGTAGTGACTTATAACGAAGCCCCATTTCTAGATCTCTCTGCGGGTGGTATTACGTTCCGTTCTAAAACACCAAACCTAGCACTTTTTGAAATTTGGCTCCCACCTTATCACTTGACCTCATCATTTTCTTTGAAAAATCCACGACTAAGGCAAAAACGAAGAAAACGAAAACAGTATAAACTATGCATACTACACAAATCTGGTTGGTTGAGGCGTGTAAGTAATACGAGCAATATCAGCTACACCCCCAGAGAAAAATTCCAGTTGAAACCTGTTGAATAAGTTTGAACAGCTTTTAACAGGTTTGAGCATGTACAAAGGGGAATTGGTTACAAGTATTAACAGGTTTTAATGGGTACCTGTTGACACCTGTTAATTTCATTTACTCCAACAAGTAATTGGAGAATTGCGTGTTCATCCCTGTCAATGCCAGTTCAGACCTGTTGGAGTTTCAACAAGTGCCAACAGGAATTTTCTCCTGGGCCATAATTATTCATACAATATGGAGACTGAATAATAAGAGTAACCAATCAATAAGATCCTACACTTTGGGAGAACAAGGGGGCAATCCGTAAAGTTGCACATTTTATTTCCTCGAAAATTGTAAAAAGTTTTATGGATTTATTACTGAAATTTTCCTACACTGACAAGCAGGTATGGACCTAAAAATCAATATTTTGGTTATTTCACCTTCTACTTTTGACCTCTGACCTATTTTCTATGAATGACGCATGCCAAGGACTTTATGGTCAGGTATCTACCAATTAAAGTTTGAACTTAATCGGACATCAGATCTAGGAGAAGTTAAATAACGCAAATCTGCATTCTATGTCAATTAACCTCTTCCCTGCATTCGACTTTGTCAGCCCCCGTTAAATGTCTCCGATAGCTCCCCTATTACATTTAGGGGGATGATATATACTGCTTTTTTGCAATCTCCCAGAAGCATGTCAACTTGACTTCGGTTATTATTCGAAACATCAATCTTTCCATATTAATAACGTTATTTCTTACTAACTTACTGCAGGCTAAGACCGTGTATCCCTGGAGATGTTTGCGCGTGGTTTTTTAATAGGATGTCAAGCTTATGAACATGAAGCGATTCGAATTATCCAATATACAATCACGCTGCTAAACAAGCTGGCAGCGCAATAACATCATTACAAAGGGCGCGATAAAAGGATGGTAGGTGATAAAAGTCTCCATGTTATCATACAAATGAGAATAAGGTTACTTATATGGATTTTTCAGTTTATGATGTGCTGGTTCTCTAAAGAAAGTGAATATTCTTGAAAATGTCTTATAATCATGACGAAAATGTGCTTACGTATAAACATGTGTACAGCCTACAAATATGATGCTTTTGGAATGACGCTATAAGCTATCGTTTGAGAACCTGTTTGCTTTTTGATCGTCAGTTGCAATTGATCCCCAACAGTAAGAACTTATTTCACGTAGTAATAACACAAATTGTGAAAAACTCTCTTTATGATAAGGAATGCTTACGATGAAATTACTGAAAAAACAACTTGTTTTGGGATTAACTTTGATAGTCTTTTGTGGATTTATCGAAGCCATGGGTAAGCTTATTATATTATTTATCTTTTTAACTCTTATGGATGTATTGAATATTATTATTATTTCTTTGAGAAGCTACTTTTATGTTGTAGACAATTACTTTACCTTCTTGTCATACTTTGGTGAAATTCATTTCAGTGTTGATATAGTTTGAGTCAACAACGGAACTCGAGTCTCATTTCAAGGACTGAAGTCCGTCTTGGGTTCTTAACTCGCTGTGACCCATGTTTCGCAACTTAACTATCGAACGGACTCTAATATTTACTACTGACTCAACTCGCTCGGTGACATGCCTCGACAGATACCCTTTGACCAGGTTATAATAGGTAACTCAAAAATAACTCAATGATATCATTATCTAAATGAAATGTGATTCAAATATCTGATGAGGGGTACATTTCATATAATTAGAGACGTGAGATGACTCGACCGAAGTGACCGTCCTGGACAAGGTTTGCACTCATCGTTGGAGATAATCAGGATTACCCGACATCGAGGGCATGCTTCATTTGGCCGTGCATACCCCTCGAGTTCAGGGAGTAAATAGTACTGATTTTCACTCCCAGTGCAGGTGGAGCTTCCAGTCTAAATATACATATTTATGAGACGCTCTGCATTAGGTACCCGAAGGGTTCAACCAATAGCATCGTGTGTGGTTTGAGTCATAGGCGTTTGTCGCGCTACATATACATACAGTGAGTATACATGTGCAATGATGTGTATAGGCCTATGCATATATAAAGCTACGAACGCCTGTGGTTTTGGTCGCAGTGAACAACTCAGCTGCAACAAACAAATCCCGAACATTTCCATTGTTTATCTTCGATAAAGTAGGCGTGCCGCTTTCAGACAGCTATGGAGCAAGTGCTATCATCCTTCATGTCCTATACTTCTTGGTAAAGATTGGATTCAACAAAAAAGGTACGCTGTTTTGTTAACAAGAGAAGCTGTTTTCCATCCACGTTTCCCATGCGCTTAAAATTCGCAATAATATGGATATTCATCTCAGTTGTCCATTCTTATCACTGATTGGCCTTCCACGTTCTGTTTTATTTATTTATTTATTTTTTGGTTGGGAAGTGAATCTCTTCATGTTATGGGCCCTGATGATAGGGGATGTGATTAGGTCAAATGTAAACTCGTACCCTTACGTCAGGTTTACCCTGACTATGGCGGAAACTGCAACCTAAACAGAGGCTCGAAATGACTCGACTCGACATCCTGAGACTCACGATGAATCACCAAGCAATCTCTCTGACACAACGGAAGGAGCGTGTCTTGTAAGAAAAGAACACCTACAAAGAAAAAGAATGCGGTTGTTTCGAATTGCCCTTGAACAAAGGAAAGGTTAAACGTATCCAGCGTTATCCGGAATATGAGAGTGAACTTCAGTTCACTTCTCTTTATAAGCAGCTACACCCTTTGCCCATCACCCTTTGTGATCGAACGAAAATTCTCAAGCAAGTTGCAGGAAGTACCGATCAGTTGTTACAGGCTGCAAGTAGACGAATTAAAAGCATTGGCAATTTTCTTGACCATCACCAATGAACATTCTTCATTTGCCTTCAAGAGAATAAAGTGTTAAGGCTACCACCCAAATGGAAACCGGGACTTAGTACACCATGAACCCATTCAGAGTAACATGTCTACAACACAAAGGCCTTACTACAACTTCTTATATTGTATATTCACTTGGCCGTGATTACATAAATTCCTTTTGCCTTCGGCAAGGAATCAACAAGGGTGAAATAAAAGTATACAAGAAGATATTACTCATTGTATAATGACAGATTTATTATAATGTTCATTGTATAAGAAATCCTACAGTAACCATAATGCAAAAAGACTCGTAACGTTTCCAAATATTTGCATTTCTTTTTCAGGCCTGTGCATATTTGCGAGAATGTTTCCAAATCAGGAGAAAGAAAATTGTCTCAAACGTCGTACATCACACAATAATACAAGTAAGGCTCCTTTTAATTTTTCTCCATATTTGAAAAGTTACCGTTAAGTCTTGGTTTGCTTCCTCAGTTTCAATTTGTTATCACTATTCAATCGGTGGCGTTAATAAAACGGAAAGCAAGGGGGCGATTTTCTCACAAAAAACCTTTCAACGTCTCTCTCGAAATTTTCTTCACCCCAATCAGAAATTTTTACTTTCTTTTTGACAGCCTGAGTGAATTTTTATTTTAAAGAAACTACAAACGACGTTACCATCCACTTTCCCATCAAGAAACATGATACATACTTATCAACTAGCCAGACTGCTGCTAATCTGAGGCATAATACAAAAATGATATATTTAAATCAATATATAACTTGCTTCATTATCATGTCCACAATTTAGTGAACTAACAGGAAGTTCTTGGGTTTTTATACACAACTTAACTGGGGACCATTACAAAAGGATATTAGTTGCCATATTGATGTTTGAAGTACTATTATTTCTCAAAACGTTTTGGTCTTACCAAGGTTAGCTACACCGTTGTGTATACCCGTTACTCAAAGTACTGGAAATTTTCCGGTTTGGGGGAAAAACAAAATTCTCTGTTGCCCTTCATACACCTGTGTACAGACAGATGATCTTTATTTCTGATCTTACATCAAGCAATTCTTTGAAGTTCATATGACCCTCACATACTTTTCATTGGACCATCTTACTAGTTGATCTTATTAGTCCCTTCTCTCTACAAGTAGACTTTGCCAATAGAAATGGAGCAAAGATTCTGTTAGATTTTATTTTGTACCAACTCAGAACAACAACGGAAATGTATTCTAGCTGTCAAATACCAAATATGGATACCATGATGAGACCATCCCCATTTATATGTATAAAAACCACATTTTAAATTACCAACAAATACAGCTGGATTAGGCTACAGGACGAAGTAACGACACTAAATCTTTCCCGAGCACCACTAAAAGTTTCACAAATGCTAAATATGAAGCTTTGCTTATGTGGAGTAAACAGAACACACACATATATATATATATATATATTCCTTTCCTTTCTTATATATATATATATATATTATATATATATAAAATACATATATATACGGAAGTGTAGATGTGACGTTGCGACTTCTAAGTTGGTCGTTGGTTCAAACCCAGCTAGGACCTCAGTTTTTCATCAGTTAATGGTATCATCATATCAGTGTTAGACGCATATTCCACAGGTCTAAAAAATTATGCGACTGTGTCCGCTTCCCACCATTCTTCACGCTATATATATACATATATATATATACATATATATATATAATTCAATCTGCAGACAGAACTGTTTCGATCTTGTTAGATCTCATCAGTGCAGCTCAGAGTAGGTTTCAAGACTGAATGGCAAGACTGACACAAGCATAACTTGCGACAGTCCAGCCTTTTACGGTACACTGCCTATGAATACCAAAGTGCACAAGCTCTAAAGAGCGTGCTATGCATAGCATACCAACAGTATTACACCTCCGCGAAAATGTCAAGACTGCACAAGCAGTGTGCCATCTTGAAATGAGAAAGTGCTCAACAAAACAAGGTCTTGCCGTAGCACTTTCATGTTAATGAGCGTAAATAACTCAATCTGCAGACAGAACTGTTTCGATCGTGTTAGCATGAGAAAACTATTACCCACTAAATCGGTCGGATTAATACCCCAAAAGTTTGGGTGTTTTATCAGTCCTAGCCGCTTTTGTGGTAAGTTAATCTACTAATCCGCAAGCGATCTGGCTGATAAGCAATCCAAACTGGTCACTACTTGTCGACAAAGTCGTTCACACTTCCCTGCTAGCACAAACCACAGCCTATGCGAGAGATATACCTGTTAACATGGTCCAGTAAGTGCTTGGCACTTGGTTTACTCAGTGAACAGTCTTTTTTGTGTATCTGCTAGGTAGGTCATTGTAAGGCGAG
>WURT03140202.1:0-11247 GCA_009936505.3 Holothuria glaberrima | reverse complement strand
GGCTGTGGCACAGTACTGTAGTTCAAAACCCCTTTCGCAGTGTTTTTCCGGTATTTTCAGTTTCAGCTACAGGATCAAAGGGAAAATGGGATTAATGTTGGTTCGCTAACCAACATGGGGATTAATGGTGGTTAATTTTGGTTTGCTATAGCCTCCTTTATAAATTGTAACTTGGAAACATTTCTTGAATACGATAGCCGAAAACTTCATGGATTGTGCTTTTGTATTTTTCTCTTTCTTTATTAGATTGAGTAATACGTTATTTTTAGCGTAAAGTGCTATCTCAACTCCGAATGACAAAGAAATGCATAAGGTAGACCCATGTGTTGGACTAATCTCAATTTTTTTTTTTCGGGGGGGGGGGGGGGGGGGGCGTTTGCCCATCCTCATTCCTAAAACCTGGCGGTGAGCTGAAAAAAGTTGGGAACCACCATCCTATCTTATTACAATTGGGTGCAAAGACGGGTGAAGGGGGCAGCTCAGTTGCAAAAGTGAAGAAGTGGTTAGCAAGGAAGGGGAGTTTGTCTGAACCTCTGAACCCCCTTAGCTACCCTGTATGCCCCATGTGACCTGCTACCCAGCCGTACCCATAGACTATGACAGGTACTTGCACTCTTTGGTCAGGATCAGTACCCCAGTTTGTATCCCTTTAGGGATTTAAATGTTCTCGTAATAGGCCCGTACAGCATTCTAGTAAAGTGTCGTTTGAAAGAATTGATGTAATTGAATGGAAAACTTTATGGTGATTTGAATTAAGTAGCGATCGTCATTTTCATTGTCAACTCTTTGAAGAACTGAGAATGACTGTTTGTGCAAGGTTATTATTTACCTTTTACCTGAAATTGTATAAAAGCGTGTCATCGCAGATCGATCGTTGCCTATCATACTTTGAAAAAATCTTTTGCATCTTCATTTTAGCAATGTTCATGCAGAGAGTACCCGGACAACTCTCTGGTTCAGGGTAGTTACTGCAATAAGTTTTATATTAAACTTGAAGGACCTTTTCTCTCACCTACCACAAACTAAAGTTATATGAAGATTATTGGGCAGAGAAAATAGACCTCAAAACCCCACTTGTTACTCCCCCCCCCAAAAAAAAAAATAAAAAACTTAGAAATACTTACTAGAAGACAACTGTGACTGTTATAAAGGTAAGAATTTATGCATTCCACAGACAGTACACTTGACATCTACAGTAACCTACAAATGACTTCACTTGCTCTACAACATTAACACTGTTACCAGAATCCATAGACAACATAACAACCTGAAGTCTCTGTAAATTACTCATTCAAAATAAGTAGTAAGTAGGAATTAGCCATGCTGAGACAACCTGATCATGGCGCTACAACGAATTGACCTCGAATACAGCACTCATTAGCTAACAGGCCTGTTAATCGCACAAACCCATACCAGCCGAGCCCTTCTGTTAGAACTGATGCATGTAGTATCATAGAGGTTTGGTAGTTTGTGGTCGTTGCAAAATAATGGACTGAAGCTTTGGCATAGGAAGCTATGTTTCCATCCATTTTTCACTACCACACCCCTTACTTGGCCTCTCTGTGAAAATTACCTAGCTTTTTCAATGAAATAACAAACTTTTCCATTGATGTACTTCGAAAAATACCACAGTTGTAGCACCATATATTGTATCCAAGGGCCCTCAAGTTTTTCCCAAAAGGTAGGGGCAGTGGCATATGCTGGGGGCCATTTGGCCATGCCCCCCTTCACGGATACCAATTTCTTTTTTTTGGTTCCTAAACATATACAAATTTTGTTACACAAATTTTACTTAAAAAGGCAGAGTATGTGCCACCAGATTGCTTCTTAAGGCCCCAATTCTTTAAACATTTTCAAAGGGGAGGGGTTGTCTCCCCCATGGCCCCTCACTGATGCCAATTTTTATTTTAGTTCCTAAAAACATGCAAATTTTGTAACACAAATTTTACTTAAAAAGTCAGCATATGTGCCTCCAGATTGCATGTAAAGAAACCGATTTTTCAAAAAATTTTCAAAGGGGGGACACCCCTCTCCTTAGACCCCTCCCATGGGCTGGCAATCACTCAACATACTGCATGGCCCCCCTTGTGAGAAATCCTGCGTACGCCACTGGGTAGGGGTCTGAAACATCCCTACTCAGCTAGGAAAAGCTTCCTACTCCAGCATAAGAAACGAAGTAGGAAGTTTCACTTCGTTCTTTTAGACCACACCATGCCCTAAACGTTTTGCCGCCATGGCATATGCTTCTCTATTCTTTACAGGACTTTGAATCCTCACAATTTCCCGAGGAAGATGCAGTTTCCTCATATTCGGAACCTTTCTCATCTCTCAGATTCTTCCATTGCTTAATTTACCTCTGGACCGATAAGTTGTTTACTGAAAGTCCGACATTTCGAAAATAGTTTGTTAGCCTGAGGCCCATTTTCCAACTGCAGGCTTTACACTTGTTTCTATTGCTCAGCTTAGTGCAGGAGGGCGTAAAATGAAAATTCCATATTTCTAATCCAGTTGTCTTCTGAAAAAACTGCGCTGGAATGCACAACTAGGTGAAAACAATTAGGCCGCACCTCAAACAGCTTTCTGAATCTGAACGGCGCCATTTACTACAATAGCCATTTAACACTACGTTGTTACTACCAATCGTGTCGTGCTACCGTTTACATCTTCGTTAATTGTGTTAACTGGAACAGCGCCACTACATCTTGTTTGCATGTTGTTGATTGATATTACATGGTTACTTTTATCAGTGGTTGATAGCGACAAGGGCGTTACCAACTTTCAGCAGAGAGTTCTTTAAATAGCTAGCTGTTGAAACCGTTTACGCCGTTGTGAACCTCGTGTAGTAGGTCTATGCGGTTACTTCTAATCACGCTGCTGTTAATAAAATTTACCACATTGTTACTTAAAATTATGCCGTGGTTACCAACATTTACCATGCTGCAAGTTAATAATAATCACGCCATTGTTAACTCAATGTACAACACCGTTACTACCAATGACGCCGTTATTAACAAACTTTGCTTGAATCGCATTCCACAGACAGCTGCCTACAGTACATGGCAGACTGTGAGGCATGTTAAATGAATCAGCCTAACATGAATGAACAAGGAATGGAACGGTTTGAATTACATGGCACCTGCACGGGTTTAGAACACAGTGATCGATTTAATTTCAAGGTAATGATTGACTCAAGTTACCCCTAGCCTAGTTTGCTCATATTCCACTCAGATTCTGACAGCTGACAGATAATTAATAATCTCATTCACTTTGTAGGATGGCCTTTCTGTGTCTAGTATCAGCAGCAATTTTTCAAAAGATGGCGGCACTGTCTTTTTCGAACATGGCCAAACTAGCATACTGCACAGTAGGTAATTTCTGACCAGCATCAATTGAGTCTTCTCAAAATATGTGCCCCGTGGGACCTCTGTCACCGTGTTAACAAAATTTGATCCCTTTATCCAAGATATGATGAAGATGATGCTGTTGGACAACACAGATTTGTTAAACCTGATGTTGATACAAACTCCATGATTCACTTCCATGCAGTTATTGTTACATTAACCATTGATCAAGACTTAAATTTTGATTTGCTTAGTAAGATTTGCTTGTGAATCAAAGGCTCATAATCTGCACTGTGGGCATGGGAGCCTGGCATTAATTTTACACCAATAACAATGTTAACTGTTTGCAAAACTGAGGACGACTGTTGGCCCTCGAACATGAGGAGCCTCGAAGTGCAATGTTAAGCTTACGTTCAAGATCGTTTTACAAGAACTTTGCATTCACCTCAGTTTTCAGTTCTGCATGAGTGTCATTCTTGTATTTGGTGACTTTCAGTTGTCTTGGTTTAATCCTTCCTTCCTGCTGCTCGTAGGCCAAGATTATACAATTTTCGCTGGCCGTTCTCTCACTACTCTCGATGATGGTGTTTTGCGAACGTGTCATATATGCTGTGTACATAGTGTACGTACACGGTTACAGTACGACGTACATGCTAGCGCATGCAGAGTTGAAGTCAGCTGGGTGATTATGTTTTTGTATCTGGACTTGTTCTAAGCCGTTTAGCTGACTGTACGACAGATAGCACGTATGGATATGCGTATTGCCTACAAAATAATACGTTTATCGTAGCAGTGATCATACGGAAGAGGTCAGGGTGAGGAAAAGTGGGAGGGGGTTGTGGGGTGGGATTGTGGGGTGGGTGGGGTTGTGGGGTGGGATGATGTGGCGGTATCGGTAATCGCGGGACAATAGATTCGATAGAAAAGTGGGAGAGACATGGTGTTGATCAGCCTGTAAAAGCCATACATGAGCGTGTGAGATTTGGATCATGTCACCCTGGAAACTAGCTCAGAGTTCTGATTTGAATGATCATGATTTGTGGTGCAACCTGAAGGTGCGTTCACATTAAAACCGAAATCTGTTGCGTTTTGCGGGCGGGACACGAAATTTTTTAGCTCAGAACCAGTGGGGAGATCTTCTAAATTTTCACTGACATTGATTCTGAGAAAAACAATTTTCGGGTCCGCCCGAAAAACGAGGAATTTTCACGGACTACAATATTCAATAACATCAGGGACAGATTTACGTCGGGGCCAACCGGTGCCCAGGCCCCGGCCCGAACATTTAGGGGCCCCCACATTTGGGTGTCCAAAAATGGAGGCATAAGATACCTTACTGTCTGTAAAATACGGACCTTTGTTCGGAACTCCACACTGAACAAAAGTTGTGCGCCAAAGTTGTATTTCCATAAATACAAAAGTGAAAATGTTGACATTCAATTGCAGGCCTGGGGACTGTTGTGTCGCCGGTACGGGTGGCATCTGGGCGCGTGCCCCCAATTGATTTCTGAAAAACATCTGAAAATTTAAAAATGATCCCAAAAGGTGTTTAAGCTATTGATTTCTCTAGGGTAAGAGAGAGGTGTGTTTTTGACCGAGTGATGGATCTATGTCATCATTTTCTATCACAAATGTTTCTCATACTATCACAATTTTTGCAAATCCTTCGCACAGTACCATAATTTTCGCGCTTCATTAAACCTCGCCTCATTGTAAACAATATCTTCCCATACCGCCTTTCGGAGAAGCACAGCAGCCAAAGTTGAAATCTGTTACGAAATACCAAGTAAAAGCCTGACTTTTTGAGTGGCATCATAGTTTTTTGGGCAATTAAAAGTGTCTCAATGCAGAGCAGCCCGAATGCAGGTTTTGTCATGGAAATTTTATTTAATGAAAATTTCGGCGCGATTCTTCCGGCTATACTTCACGGTTTGCACTCTATCTCATGACCATTATTAAGGTAATAATACATGGAACTATTCTGATCACAGCACTTTCCGAGAAAAAAAAACATGAGATACATCCTCAGACATCTGTAAAGGCCTTGCATCAATATGGAATCTTTCAAATCTAATTCTAAAAAGCGCTTGTAAGTCCTTCACCCCTTTTGTTATGTCTATCAGGGAGGTCTTATATCACTCCATCTATCTGTCGAATATACTCTCCCTCACTCCCATTCCCCATTGCTGGAAGCTGTTCGTCTGGATTTTCTCTCCCCTCCTCGCTTCCGCTTTGGGCCCTCAAGAAAATGTCGAACCCAAGTGGCGGCGATGAAAAATGAAAAAGTGGGGGCTAAAGGTATGTTCAGCCCCCCAATATTTGTCAAGTGCTCCAAGAAGCGGGGAGAATTTCGAAGTGGGGATGAACATATTCTTGCTTAGAACACTCGGAAAGTGCCGTTTCCTGCCATCTGGGGGTTTGTAAAGCCGAAAATTTTGTGGTACGCTCAGCGCCAACCGATGGTGATGCTCCGCTAAGAAACGTATATTAAGATTTTTCATAGATTGATTTTTTTTTGCATTAGGCTAATTGAGAAATTGCAGACATGAAATCCATATGGGTACATGCAGCTTCAAGCACCCGGGAAGTGCCGTTTCCGGCCATCTGAGGGGTTTGTAAAGCCAAAAATTTACCTTAAATGCCCTTTATATGATACACAAAGAAGGAAAGGAATATTTTCGTAAAAGTCCAAGAATATTTCTGTGGACTCCTCACATGTATTTTTACCGAAAAACTTTAATGAATAGACGACAGTAACTTCCCATTGTATATAATTAATCCAGAGCTTCCAGGCCAGCCTTAGATGCCCTTTCAAAATACACAAAGAAGGAACGTAATAATCCAAGAATATTTCTGTGGACTCCTCGCATGTAATTTTGCCGAAAAACTTATATGAATAGACGGCAGTAAGGGGGCCTTCAGGAACAACACTTTCCGAAAAAACAGAGATACATCCTCAAACATCTGTAAAGGCCTTGCATCAATATGGGATCTTTCAATCTAGTTCTAAAACGCGCTTGTAAGTCCTTCAACCGTTTTGTTATGCCTAACAGGGAGGTCTTATATCACTCATGCATCTATCTGTCGAGTATATACTCTCCCTCTCCATCCAGCTTATTCTTCATTGCTGGAAGCTGTTCGTCTGGATTTTCGTTCACAATTAGTGAGATACGATAGTTGTTAAGTGCACGGCCTCGTCATACACTATATTATCATTTGGATATCAGGTAATGAGCATTATGTCATTGCCCCATTTTATATAATTAATCCAGAGCTTCCAGACCAGTCTTAGATGCCCTTTTATAATAATGAAGGAAAGGAAAATTTTCGTAATAGTCCAAGAATATTTCTGTGGACTCCTCCCATGTATTTTTGCCCGAAAAACTTACATAAATAGACGGCAGTAAAGTAGCCAGAGGGGGGCTTCAGGAGGTTTGTTGAACACGTCTCCTTCTCTTAGACAACATTCTCTCCTATTTCACCTAACCAAAATAAACATTCACTAAATGATGGACATTTTCCAGCCATATTAGATCAGTTCCAGAAATATCCCAAAGATAGCACCATTTTGCATCTAAGCAACGTTATATTAACATAAATTTATCCAAGGGGAGGGGTTCCCTCTCCTCTTAGACCCCTCACAAGGGCAGCACCTCTATGTAGTGGCAAAAGAAGGGTCCTCACTGCTGTATACAAACACAGGTGCGCATAAAAAGTGGAATTTACTCAGACTTGGGGGAACTGAGGTGGTATTAAGTACGACATAATCTGTAGCCTGGGTGCCCCAATCACCAAATTCTGGCGGCGCCACTTCTGGGAAGTGTCATTTCAAGGGATCTGGGTAGCATTTTCTGCCAATTTTTCTTACAAACCTATGGTAGTGTTCCGCTTAGACAGTGGGCCTAATCGTGAAAGGGCCCCAAATTTTTCGGCCCCGGGTCCCGCACAAGCTAAATCCGGCCCTGAATTACGTGTACATCATTGGCTTGGGAAGTTCTTCGAGACTGGGGTGCGGGGAACTGAATTTTGTTTCAGACCGCTGTCCTGGGGGAGGGTTCTATAATTAGAGGAGGGAGCTGGTTCATAGATGCAATTTGGTGCGACATATCGGGTAAAACGAAAATGACTGGAAACATTTGAAACTTTTTACAAAGGAAGCAAATAAGCCTAATGGGTTTTCGTCGTTGGATTTAGGGGGTGGAGTACTTCCACCAACCACATTTTTAACTGCTTGAGGGCTACTGAGCTCTCAGCTCCTCTTCCCCTCCTCCGCCTATTGTGTACTTACACCAAAGAAAAATGTGTAATTTCCACACTCCACAGACTTCAGTATATGCTTCCATTAGTGCAAGTCAAATATTTTTCCTACGGCACTACCAAGGCAAATGCGCATGGCCAAACAAGGTACTGAATGGGGGGCTTCCAAGGGGGCGATAATTTCTTTTCAGGGGCAAGATATACTAAACTGCATAAAGGTTTAAGTATTTTTTTGGATCTTCTAGGGGTGATTTTTCAGAGCTGTATGTTCCTTGCAGCCCCTCCACCCCCGAAAATCTGGATATTTAAACTTCGATTAAAACCATTAAAATGGATTAGCGTTTGGCTTTTTATAAAACTCTTCGGATGTGCACTACACACTACACAGATCACAAACATAACATTTTAACCATTCTAAGAGTAGCCTTACTCAAGAATAACACTCATTTTTATGATTGAAGGAGGTTTGCCTTTTGGGTAGTCACAATGGTAATGGAAGAGTTTGTACAAAGCCTTCCCGGAACACGCAAGATGTTCTAGAGAAACTGACTATGAAACAATATTTTAAAGGAATGGCCGAAATTAGCGCGCCGGAGGAAAATAGCGTTTATCAAGACATTTTATTGTAGCCTATTTTATCTTTACTTTTTAAATGCAATATATTAGCCATTGCATAAAATAAGTTATGCTACTTTCCCCAGCCCCTCTTCTTCCTTTATGTTTCATTTTTTGTCACTGGTCTGGGATAAAGAGACCAAAGTTTTTATTGCTGTGGAAAATTGCGACAATCCAGGTTCACTTTAATTTTGGGGACGATCAATCTTGGAGGGGTATAGCCTACAGCCAGGAGTGTAGCAAGCGGGTAATTGACAGCAGAGTTGTTGACAAGTCATTTTTCTTCAAGTCGAGTCGCAAGTCATGAAGTACAGCAGACCAATCCCTGAGGCATTCTGAGCAACAAAATTATAGGATCATAGAACACAAATATTTATTCAGGAAACAGAATACGGCCAAATTCGGTAAAAACAACATTGGCCTATGATGCACGTGCGTTGCATTCTTCTGTCAATATCAGAGTAACATGACTTGTGAAGGGTTACTCGCAATTCTTCATGCTAGCTGGGCCGGATTTGAGCATGGGCCAGCGGGCACGTGCCCAGGGGCCCTCACACTAAGGGGACCCCCACACACTAGGTTATCATATTTTAGGGTCATCAGGAGACGCTGCCTGTCCAGCTTAAATTTAAATATACCCCACGTTGAGCATTGTTGGGAGGGTGTAAAGAGAGAGACAAATTTGAAGGAGTGAGAATTGTTCTCAGATTGCTCATAAATTAGTTAACTTTTAGTTTCATCGAGGAAGTTGGGGGAAAACTACATCGCTAAAATTTTCGGGCTCTTTATATACTGGCAGAAAATTTTAAAAAAAATCGCAATTTTCACACGAATGAATGAATTTGGCCGAATTTCCGTTTTCATTCTAGTCAAGTTTCACTAATTTGGTAGTTGGAATTTCATGCGCCCTGTCCGGATAAGACACACAGTCAAGTAAACCCCCTTCGTCGGGGGATAGAATGAACTTGGTGTGCCTGAGAGTCAAGAATATTGTGTTCACAAAACACATACAATTCCAACAGGAGGTTCTAGTGGTCGCAAATGACTGTCGCTACTGAACATCTTTGAAAATGGAGAAAAACTTGGCTATATTCAGAAAGCCGTGGTCTCAGTTTTCAGACACTTTGTTTGTACAATGGAGAAAAAAATCAATATTTGTATTCTTTATGAATTATCCTAATCGTAAAATTGTAGTCCCTATCTGTATAAACTCACTGGCGGATCTAGGACCTTTGTTTGGGATGGGCCAAACTGGTGGTACAGTGATATGGGGGAGGGACACCTCCCCTTTGGAAAATTTTTCTATAACTGTATGCCCTCGATTTGGTAAAACAAAAAATGCACGATTGCGAAGTTCATTTATCCTTAATCATTCCTTAATTATTCAGCGAATTTTCAGAAACGATATTTTGGCCCACCTTTGGGTGGGGCCATGGCCCCCGTTGGCCGACTGGATCCACCAGTGTATAAACTTTCCGACGAAGCTCAAATTGTCTTTTATAAACAAATAATAAAACAAAATTTTCGCAAGCTCCTCGCGTAGTTAGCTTCACGGGTTAATAGTGTTAGGGGAGCAACCATGGGGACACATAAACCTCTTATTAACCTACCGAGAAGGAAAATCAGTGATATACGTGCCTGTGATGTTGTTCCATACTCAGGTAAATAGTGCCAGGAAAGTGTCAATTCTGGTGATCTAGGAAGTGTTTCCATCCAAAATTTTCCTAAGCGCTTCGCGCCAACCATCGGTGGCGCTCCGCTTACGTACTGTTCTCCAAGTTGCTTATCGAAGTCACAAAGGTGTCACTCTTTGCCCAAATTGCCCTAGATCCACCACGCCTGAATTCTTATGCTAATTGTTCCTAGAGTTTGCCTCCACGCTATCATTCTTCTCGACAAATCTTAGTCCCGCCTCCGCCATCACACTTTGTTTTGCATCACTTTTCTCCACATGACATGTGAACAAGATCTGAAAATTCGTTCATTTTTTCTGAAATAAAATCGTCCCAAGCGCCTTATGGCTAGGTCCAGCTTAGTTGCAGTTATTTTTGTTACTTTCATTACGGTTCCGTACTACACCTTCAGCTTTTCTGAAAGACTCCACCCTCATGCCACTACCCTGTATCTAGCTCTTGACAATCTCAAATCCCCTCTCTAATTCTCAGGCAAATCCCGGATTCGCCACTGCGATGGTACATCTGGCTTATAGCCTAAAATTGTCGAACATTTATGGTCTGCATATAAGCGCCCAGCTGATGGAATGGTATTACGCGTATAGCCCAGTCTATCATATCAGTTCTTTTTTTCAAAGAGCCAATGACTGTCCGAGGGCCCCACATAGGTTCGTGCCCAGGGCTCCCACATTCGTAAATCCCACCCTACATGCTAGTGTGACAGTTGCATCGGAACTGTTGAACCACTTGGCGGGGAGTGTCTCTGTTTTCCATGGAATTGAATATGGTATAATACATGTACACGCCCAGTTTATGAGCGCTATCATCTATATACTACGATGTTGTAAAGGATGCCGTTCTTCAATTTCTGGCGTAAATAGCGGAAAGATTTTGCATGATATTATGAATAATTAATAAAGCTTAAAAATTATGATGATTTCCAATGTCGACGACTCGAGTCAAATATGTTCAAATCAAGTCACAAGTCATTTCTATGCAAGTCAAGTCAAGTCACGATTCATTCTTTTTTCAAATTCCTCAGGCTAGTCGCAAGACAAGTTCCCTTCAAGTCAAAGTCAAATCGCAAGTCAAAAAGTAGGACTCGAGTCGACTCGAGTCGCAAGTCATTGACTCGAGTCAACAACTCTGATTGACAGGGTGTATAATGTCCAGGGGCCCGTGACTAAGATCAAAATACTTTTGGGGTTTTGGGCCCTCTTACGATGCTCTAATGTTGTACTTAGGCCTACTCGACTCTTGCGTATTAGTACTTTATTTTTTAATTATACATTATTATCGCCTGAATTTTGTTAGTTAGAGGAGGTTCTACGCCTCAGTTTCTAACCAATTGGTTTAAGTCG
>WURT03140180.1:0-11247 GCA_009936505.3 Holothuria glaberrima | reverse complement strand
TTATTCCAACACTTTGGACAAGGCAGTGTATTTCCCTTTTCTTAAACAGGTAGTATCACTTTAAAACATAGAATTTTTATACCATCTGTCATAAAAGGACAAAAAATATCAGAAATAGAATGAGTTTAAACAGTAAATACACTGTGTTTGATTTTACTGAAAGGGGAGACCATGCAGTCGTGCTCCAACTTGAGGAGGGCTGCTGGTTGTGCATAGGCCAGTGGCTATGGTGAACAGTGCATACTACTTTCAACAGGGAAGTGCTACCAGGAATTCCAGGAAGTTTTTAATAGTGCACAAAGTCATAGGTAGACACCATATGTATTACCATTTCACATTTTGCTTTCTTACAGTACTCTTTGCCCAACCCCCTTCCCCCCAAAGTCAAGCTAGCTTTGACAAAAGTCACATGGACAGTGTACTAAATCATGTTTTTAACATCAAAACACTTTTAAAGTTCTGCATGATAATGGAGCAAATTTGCATGAGCTTGCTTACAGGGCCAACAGTCTTCTTACTTCCTATCTGCCTTCCTAAAGAAACATTTAGTGGTGTAATCATGGAAGTATTACCTCTAAGATAGTTCATATGATTAATAAAGATACATGTTGTGCACTCTTTTTGTGGAAACTCATAGTAATGCAGTAGTTTTAGCAAATTATAAAGATGGGGAGGGGGGGCAATATGAAGTTGTAGAGGTATGATAGATATTGTCATGGAAGTACAGCGACATGATTTAGAAGTACTTGAGTCATGATATCTCTTTCTGATTGTGATTAAAGTTGTGACAGAAAAAAAAAAATTGGTAGTTCGTGTGACAAAAATAAAATTGGTGATTACTGGGGAATTTGTGTTCCATTTTATTGCAAATAAGTAAGTTTATTTTATTACTTATTGCAGCTCTCACAACTGGAATACCCTCTTTATTGGCTCCAATGCAGTAGCTGATGCATTAGCAACCAGGTACAACACAACAAAGAAAGCAGTGCTTGACCCGGTAAGTTCTGTCTCAAAGGTCACTGGCATGTAGGGCATTGTAGGTACTGTAGAAGTAGCCTTTTCATATAATTGTTTTATGTTTACTGTCACCCAACACTGTTGAGCTATGTATAGACTACATTGTCTTTAGTAACCATGAGTTTCAAATCTTTGTATTTTTACCTTTTCATAAGTGGTCAAGTGTGACCATAAAGGTCAAAACATTTTTCATTATGCTGAGTGGAGCATTTTATTTTGTGTGTTGATCTCATGCATGACAGCTAGAATCAACCAGGAAAGACCACACCCCCTTTTACTTAGTATAACCAAACAATTACTTTTATTATTTGTGTTGAATTCTCTTCTCAGGCATCTAAGGGCAGTCTAGGTGTACGCTTGGCATTAGGGGAGACTCAGATCGTAGCAGAGACAAGACAGTTTCTGTTGGACAATGGGGTTGCTTTGGACTCATTCAGTCAGGTAAGGACATGTCCATGATAATCTTTTGTCATTAATGATAATCTAATATTGTGATTTTTAATGTCCCAATATCTTTAAGCTTAGTCCTTATCAAAAAGTGAAGCATCTATAACACCCAGTCAACAGTAATGTGCTGTAGACATAATTTTTCTAGGCCAGGCAATTTTTGTAGTGCCTTAGTACCCCCATGGGTACTCATTGAACATCGTGGAGGAAATAGAGAGTATAGATAAGGCATTTTCCCAAGACTAAATAAAGAAAGTAACACCCTACTTTACTGCTTCTGACAACACCACAGTAGCTTCCAAAATCTTTCTAAGCAATCTACTTAATACCCTTTTGTAATCTGAGAATCTGAATGTGTTCTCTCTGTACAACCTCTTTGCTGTGCAGTCTACATCTCATGGATCTGTACATGTCATGGATCAATCAAATTGGTTAGCATTCATAACAAGTAAAAAGTCTGGATTAGCTCTGTTTTCTTATTGGTTGAAACACATTGATCAATCACAAATGTTAGGAAGCTATTGTGAGTGTACTTTGGAATGGTATAAAGAGTCTGTCTTTTGCCTGGGATAAAAACAGCATGTTATGTTTGAAAAACTATGCTAAGAAAAAACAGTTTTAATTCACTGCTTTGTGGTCTCCCCTCCTCTTGGTAGAACTTTCCTTAACATCTTCCTTTAAAAAGATTTTATTTTCATTTGACAGCCTTCAGCACCTCGCAGCAAAACAGTCATGTTAGCCAAAAACCTCCCAGCTGGTACCAAGGCAGAGGAATTGAGGGAACTTTTTGGTGAGTTTGGACAAGTAGGAAAAGTGCTGCTTCCCCCAGCTGGAGTGACTGCCATTGTGGAAATGTTGGAGATGTCTGAAGCCAAAGTAGCATTTTATAATTTAGCATACACAAAAGTAAGTCTTGAAAATCTTATTTTATGAAGTTTTGTTGATAAATCTTTGGTAGAGGTAACATATAACATTCTTCACCTAGAATTATCTTAATAATAATTAAAATACTTAATTGTCTAATTAAGAAATAAAGTTACTCAATACTTTTTACAGGACTAGAAATATGGTCAGCAATTAATATCATTCAGAAAAAAGAAAAGATTTAAGGCCATGTTTAATGTGATGAATTTATTCCACTGGTTTATTTTTTCTCTGAAAGAGAGTTCCAAGGACAGCTTCCTGCATAAAAGGATGCAACAGCCCCACTTTCTCTAGTAATGAATATAGCTTCCATTTCAGATGTTTTAACATTTTAGTTGTATTGTTTTACTTGTGCATGCCCCTGTTTGTGTACTTTTAAATTCCTTCTGCATCTTACCTCTCCCAATAATATTTTGTCAGTCATACTTTATGACAACTTATCCCTAGCACCATGTTATGTTAGTGGTTGAAGAAGAATATGTAATTTCAGTGTTTTGCTTCAATATATTTGTTATCGAAAAAATTTATATCATTTAGTGTGTGTTTTCAGCTAAACATTTTGTCAGGTTTACCTACTGTAACACTGTTGATAGATGGTGCATACACCTAAGTTTAGGCAGTTTGTTGTTGAATCAAATAAAGGTGGTCATTGCCACTGATTCAATAGTGTAGAATCCCCCACTCTTCCCTACTGTTTTGTAATTTTGGGGTTTTTTACAGTTTCACCATGTTCCATTGTACCTGGAGTGGGCTCCTGTTGATGTGTTTACCAGCAGTAGACGGGAGGATGATCAGAAAACAGATGAAAAAGAAGATGATGAGATGGTAGAAGGAGAGGAAGAATATGAAGGTATGTAGTTGCTATGGTTACTAGTATTGTCTTCAATATTGGAGCAAAAATGTAATATTTTTGTCTCACTTGCTGCTTGGTCTACATGACAACATTATACACACAGAAATATGCATGAAGGAGGTTCAGATGACATCACAAATTTGTCAGATTTCACGTTGGATGGCAATATTTCATAATGTTCACAGTATACTGTGAAATATTGACACATACATGTTCTTGTCACTACTGCATGTACATAATATACCTACTGCTGTATATGTTGAGCACGTACTGATATGTTAACTATCAGTGCAGGGCTGCAGCCATACATGCTTATGCTGAAATTAGTAAATATTTTTCAATCAATTAAAAGATGTAACATTTTACAACAACAATTTTAGGATGATAACTGTAATAGAAGAGCCTCTGAATATGTCATTGATATCAGCAAATTGCAAAAGAGATTGTACAACTTAAATTTCTCTGACTATCAAAAGAAAAAAACAAATGCCACACACTCATGTTACTGGTTCCTTCCTTTTGACACAATTACCACCCTCGATCTAAACATACTCACATACATGCACACACACATACACACACACCCACACACATTTTAAGTGACAAAATGTTTGGTAAATGTTATATTGCAAAGCCTAGTGGACAGTTTCATCAGTGAATATTGGCTGTAAACAAAATTGCCAACTAAGAAGACAAGAAACCAAAGAATTTAGAGCAAACAGGAGACACCAAGATGAAAATGATCTCTTCACATCTGCATCCCCCATACAAATAAGAGAGGACCAATTTTTTGCTGTTTCCCTGTAATGCATAGATGATTCTGCCTTGGAGAATGAAACAAAACCAGATGAGAAGATGGAAGTAGGGGAACAAGAGAACAAAGAAGAAGAGGAAGATGAGCTGGAGGAGGAGGAGACAGAGACGGAACCAGAGAGTACCCTGTTTGTGAAAAATCTCAACTTCTCTACGATTGAGGAAACCCTGAAAAAAGTATGTGCATTTCCAGGTTTAAAGGGAAATATTGCATTTGTCAAACTTTTTATTGAATCTATCCTCTTTTACATATGATCTGGTTCCGTTCGATGAAAGAGAGGTAACTGGGAAAATACTTCTACCCTGTGGAGCACTAATTAACAAGTAATTAACCTTTTTGCAAAAACTGACGAATTTGTTCACCCAAACAATTATGCATGCAAAACCACACCTTCGTCATCCTTCATTTGAAGTCCACCAATCAAATCATTCGTATCACGTTACATCAGACAATAACAGACGCCTTCTACACATGTACAGACATTTGTAAAATACGAACAAACTGTGCTATTACTACACTATGTCTGTACTGAACCAGGGAGTTGCTATTTGAGACCCTGATTGAACTCCAGTTAGTATAGTAGGGGGGTTTTATCACCACCCTGGTACATGTAAAGTTATCGTTAAACTGTTATTCGAATTGTTAGCCCTCGGGACTCAGCACATTGCCTTGCTTTCGAAACATTAGCAATTGTTACAACCATCATAGCTCTAGTAGAAAGTGAAAAATTTTACGAACCTGTGGTGCCAGTACTCGATTAAAAAAATATGTACAAGTCTTTCGCAGACTTCAAGACTCTCAAGGCTTCCAAAAATAATACAGTCCTGTAACGACTAATAACGCGTGCCTCCTGGACAAAACGGCTAGTGAAGAATGCTGCATTGTTTTTAATAGGAGTTTGCTGGTAGGGTTTGAAGCAATTTCAAAGAGGCTGTAAAAACTGCTTTATGTACTTTCCCAGGACAAATAAAAGGAAAAAGTAAAGAAACAGTGCACCTGCTCCAACAACTATGAAGCTCTGAACCATCCAAGACTCCCAAAACAATTCCAAACAATTCCAGACCATTCCAAATACCTAAACCTGAGATCTTCACCTTTCTTGTCCTGGGTATCTACATTCATACATTGTCCACTATTATGTGCTGTTACTGTGAGCAGGTAAAACAGAGATGTGTGAAGTCATAGAGCCAGAGACATGTATGTACTGCATTATGCTAAAAAACTTTGTTACTAATAATATGACTGTAAAGTTATGATTGAAAAGAAACATAATTAGAGGAGGAGCAGTGGGAAAAACCTTCCCCTCACCTCACACTGTGGCTAAGACACCCCCCCTCCCATTATTTGGTACTAACTTTAAAATATGTCATTGAAAATAGACAAGGACAGAGGGGTGGTGAGACATGTAACAGAGTGTGAATTGTACACAGATACTGGTTAGAAATGTCACGGGCAAGCTAGCCATAAACACAGCAGATACATTACCTGGCAGGCTTTGGCTTTTGCACAATTGAACTTTTGTATTCTGGTTGCTGATTCAAGGCCGCTGCGATTGTTTCACCAGATGAGAGTCCACTGATATCTATCAATGTTTTGCAATTATTTCAGTGTGTTTTCAAATTTTCTATATCCTTTTTTTATAACATTGTTCAAATTTTAGCAATTTGTAAATTGAACTTTCAGTGAGTTTCTCAGAATAGTATTGTCTCTTCTATGATTTCTTACAAGGGAGCGTCAAACAGGATCTCCCAGTTTTTACCCTGTATGCAAAATGGAAGGTTTGTTTGTTGACCTTGGGTTAAGAATATATATTTTTCCTATTGTGTTTTGTATGTTTCAGAGTTTGAATGAGCATGATAAAGCAGTAATTGTGAATGACTATTGATTGAAACTATGAAGGTTGACATACTTTTGCAGATAAAGCAGTAATTGTGAATGACTATTGATTGAAACTATGAAGGTTGACATACTTTTGCAGATTTCCTTGCTTTGTGTGTTAACCTTGGTCAGAGACTAAGAAAAGCTGTACCAGTTTATAAAAGAATGAAGAATGTAGCAAACATAATTGAACTTACAAAATACAGTGAAAATAACGAATAATCTAGTTGACATCATTAGCTACGCCAATTAATCTTGTAGAAGGGCAAATATAGTCATTACAATTTTAATTCACATTTGAATAAACATGTATGGTTTCTTTTTATCATGTGACCTTTCTTTCCATTTGTGGTAGTAGGAATTGTTAAAGTTGTGTAAGATGGCAACTTGGTTTACCTTCATTTTGAAGTGATTTGGTTTTGGAAGATAATTTGTGGGGAAAAGCGTATAAGATTTGTAAGATTCAACTGTTGTTTTAAATAGAGGTGATGGTAAATGTTATGACTTGCAATTTTTGAAATAAAGACCGCCTCTCCTTCCCCCTTCTCCCAAATAATTGTAGTGGCATATGAATGGTTACTCTTGGATTGTACTCGATTGTATTTGAATATAATGTAATTTATGAGGGGGCGGGGGTTTAGTGGTTGGTATTTTGAGTTCATACTACGTGTATTGTATAAACAAAGTTCCTTCTTCAAGGGTTTTTGAAAAGCATGGATCTTTCTATTGTGAAGGGCTAGAAAAGGAAGGGTGAGCATTAGTGTAACCACTGTCAATTGGTGGGGAGGGGGACTGAGCATGTTTGTTCAAACAAATGTCTCAGGCAAGTTTGCCTAAAAATGATATTTCTTTTTCCACAGAAAAGGAAATATTGTGCCCAAATGAGGGAGATTCACCCAAAGCCTTCTTGCCTGGAGCATCTATGAAGTGACAGGGATACATTGCACTTAATGGAATGTTACTGACCCTGCCTGGAACACCTGTGGGGTGGCAAGAGGGGGGGGGGACATTGCACTTAATAATAAACTGTTGCTGCCATTCTCTTTTATCCTACATTGCAAGTGGAATACAAGGAAGATAGCAAATCCTGTGGCAAATGGTGACAGGATCATATAAATTGCCATGATTAGTGGGGTTGGTGTTAAATACCAACCAAAAAGAGGGGAGGGGTAAGGACCCTAAAAGAGGGAGGGAGAAGGGGTTGATGAGAAATGAAAGTGTAAGACTGGCTTGCAAAATGTGCATTGTGTGCAGTGCTTTGAACATTACCCTTGCAGATGATAGTGAAGGCCTCTACCTCTAGAGGGGAGGGGGAAAGGAGGGGGGTAAATTGGAGGACAATGACTCTTACAATCAGTGTAAATAGTGTGGCAATACAAAGGTGATATACAGTACCATGGAATAATTTATCCAGTACCGCATCGCAATTTGCTACACAAGCTGGCCAAACTGCTACATAAATCCAAAAAAAGCACTTTCTTGGGTGCAAACCAATAGAGTTTTTAGTGATTTGCTCAAAAGAAGTAAAAAATCCTCAAAGCTGCGATCCAAAATTGAAACACTAAATTACTCCCTGCAGTACCATTCATTTGCTTTTGTTTAGTAGAAGTCTACACAAGGCTTATTCATACCGTTAAATAATGACTTTTTGACTGATTGCAATGTCTATTAATTTTCAGGTGTTTTCAAAGTGCGGTAAGGTGAAGAGTGTGGTGGTTTCAAGAAAAAAGGATCCCTATCATTCAGGTATGAAGCAGTTTGGAAGTTGTACCTAGATTTGTCAAAACAATAAGAAATATCCTTAGGATTTGGAGAGGGAGGAGCAGGTTGGGAAAAAGAAGAGAGAGAAGGGAGCTGGTCCTATCAGCAGAAAATGGAAGTGTGCATGTGACAACTTGTTTTACAAACTAGTACTAATTTCAAACAGGTTGAGAGTGAAGTTGGGGGGGGGGGGGTTCAAAGTGATCAAAATTTCTTTTGGAGATGTAATTGTTTCACTTGACGTCTTACCTTCACCTGTCAACATAAAGATTGTAAGTTTTTACACAATGATCGACCTTCTCTTATATTAGGCAGGATTCTGTGAGACTTTGTAGAGACATAGCACAGGCTATTTTAAAACTCATTGTCAGCTAATAAGGAGGATTCATTTGTTTTTAAGATTTCAGGTAGAATAATTGGAAATTTAGGAAACCTTTTTGCTAAATTGTTCCAGACAATATTGGGTAACTTCAGATAGGTTTTCTTGAACAAGTGTTTTATAAAGCCCTTTTCAGTGAGACCTTTGGAAGACTCAGTGTACAGACTTACAAAAACCCATCTAACAAAAAATAGTTTTCATAATCTCCAGCATAAATGTGTGATGCATTTTGCTGGCAAGTTTGAAGATATATTTGTGTAAGAAACTTGAAATCTCTCTCTCAAAAAGGCAGTAAATCACTTGTGAAATTGGTAAAGCACAAGCAGCAATCTGGTTAAAGTCTTTTAGGATAACCTTACAGCAATCTTATTGTAAAATAAATGTAACCTATTAAAATGTTAGTTTCATGTATTGAGGAGTATTCTACATATGACATATTACTGTAAACATTATGACACTTTTTAGAGTTATTGCAATAAAGTAATGCTCTTTTGGAAAATTGTGCATGTCAAAAGTACAGGTTAACTTTGTAAGTGAGTGTACTATTCACTATTGTTGGGTCGGTGTTTTGTATGTAAAGAGTTTGTTCCCTTTGCAAACTGTATGTGTGTAATGGGGGCTATAGTCTGGTTAAATTTAGTGTGGCCCTCAGTCTGGTATTTCATGTTCCTCAGTCAAGTATTCTATATAGTGCTCAGTGTAGTCTTCTCTATAGTGCTGTCTAGTATGTTATACAGTGCACAGTCTTGTATTTTATAGTGCTCAGTATAGTATTTTATACAGTGCTCAGTATAGTATTTTATACAGTGCTCAGTATAGTATTTTATAGTGCTCAGTATAGTATTTTATAAAGTGGTCAGTCTAGTATTTTATACAGTGCTCAGTCTAATATGTTATACAGTGCTCCATGTCGTATTTTATACAGTACTCAGTCTAGTATTTTATTCAGTGCTCAGTCTAGTGCTTTAGTCTGCAGTCCTGCATTGCATATAGTACAAAGTCTAGTATTTTATCTAGCACTCAGTCTGTCCATTATACTGCTTTCTAAACTCTTTTTCTCTTGTTTGTTCATTCTTCCTAAAGTTTACACTGAATAATCTTTGTTCTTACCAAATGAGGAAACAAACATTTGTCATACACATTGACATCTAGATGTTTTATTTAAAAGAATTGATAAGTAAACATTTTGTTGCACAGTATTGCATTGCAAAGATTTAAAATGTCCATTTTCACTTAGATGAGCTCTTATCGATGGGTTTTGGATTTGTTGAATACTTCAAACGTGATGATGCGATGAAAGCATTGAAACAGCTCCAGCATACACAGGTGGATGACCATCAACTGGAACTGAAAATATCAAACCGAACCACTCTGCAGTAAGTATTCTTATGTAGATTTAATGAAATTTTGTCCCTGTCTGTGGGCGCATTTTGTAGTTTAAGCTGTTGAGAAATTGTGGTGCATGAAACATGGCCTTTGGGATGTCACAGAATATTATAGATACCCCTAGGTCCCCCATTGAGATATATAAATGTATACAATGTGCAGATTAATATGTCAGCCTGAAAGAATGAAATTTTTACAGAAAGGTAGAACATCTTCTTTGTCTGCTTGTCAGTGTTTTAAGTATAATTGGGTAAAGCATTTTTGTTTAAATCATGAAAGAATTTGCTCAATAATAAATTGTCAGTTTTTTTTATTTGAAGTCGTAAACCTAATATTTAAAGCTACCCTGTGATATTTAAACATTACATCCTCATAACATAAGGGAAGATGCAGTCAACATCCACCATGCTGAATCACACCCCTCCCCTTGCCCCCTTTCCCCCTTTCTTGGTTTTCCCATGATATGATATGCAATATATGTGGCATGAAGTATTTTAAAAGGTACATGTGAAGGACATACGGGATTGTGCAGGTTGGATTGGTTGCTCAAATGATCTCTTTCAGATCAACAGGAAGTGCCCCTACATTGACTTACATACAAAATTTTGTTCTCTTGAGTGGCCTCTAGAGGTACTGCAAAAATTTCTCACCAGATACAAGCTAATCCTCATACAAAGGTGTACAAGAAGGCCTGTCCCATTTTCTTTTTTTGTATACCATGACAATTGAAATCACGAGCTATAATAGCTTTTTTAGTAGGATGTTGGTTTGCCCTTTGACATTTAACTCAAACGGCGATTTACCTAGTGGCAAGATATAATGGAAAAATTACCTTAGAAGTCTGTGGATATGTAAATGTTTTACCTCCCTTTGTGATGTGAAAAGAATTAAAAACATTAAAATAGCCTGTCAAAATTCTCATAAATATGCATCAAATATTGACCATTTTGCAAGACAATTGTGGTGTGTTATGTATGCAAATTTATTACATGGAAAGAGAGACTCATGTTTCATGTTATCCTTTGTTTAACTTTCATTTCAAGGACAGGTGTAATGTTGGCATACCCTAAGATATTTATTTTGGAAGTAGTTACAAATTTGGAAATGTTTATTAACAACCAGACTAGGCAGTAGGTACAGGTAATTAACAAATAATTAATAAGGGAATATCAAAAGAAATACAGACGCTGTGTAACACTCTACATTTGCATAGCAACGAGAAATATCAGAAATGTAGATAGGTTAAAACTTTGAAGAGTTATATCTTGAGAACAATAAAAGACATTCAAATAATTTCAACAGATTTTTCATCAGTGGATCTTATTCTAACATTGTTGAATATAACAACTGCTTTGGTTCCATGTCCACAGACCTTTAAACACCTTCAGTTTCCCTGATTTTTGCATGAGAACTTCATTTTCATTTTTTGCAGCATCTACACCCTAAATTAAGTACATCACTACAGCAAAATATCCTTCTCTGAAGTCCCCCATCCCCCCCCCCCCCAAAAAAAAAGGATTGGAACTATCCAGTTCTTTCTCTCACTAGTAATTTGTTTGCCAGATTATCGTAATATCTATATTGCATTGGATAACACATGGCCAAATGTGAAATTACAGGTTTAGGCATTATTTGCCTAGACAGTATAAATGAGATAGGATTGGTAGGCCTAATTTTTCATCACTGGTGATTTGGTTAGAGTGTTATCAGTTGTAAAGAATGGAAGTACTTCTATTTTATGCCAGTCCTTAAAATGCTGTTTCACTTTATCAAAATCTTTGCCTTCAT
>WURT03140168.1:0-29077 GCA_009936505.3 Holothuria glaberrima | reverse complement strand
TGCTCATTAATGTGAGGCTATGGCATCATATGTGCTTGCTTCAAGTTCACTTTCTGTTGAAAATGTGACAACTTGATCTGCTAATATCTAGAGAACCACACGTCGGATTTCGATGGGAATTTCACCAAATTGCTTAGAAGAAGTACCCCTCTAATATATCAAAACTTGATTTGAGCTTAGACCCTTCTTTTAAAGCAGTGCAAGCCTACAAGGTTGGACAAAACGGTATTCCAATATTGTATTCACCTCATCACATGTCCATCGAGCCGGTTTAGATGTTGTGCCCCTTCCCCAGTCCAACAGACTTAAGCGTTGCCTATACCGCTCCCATCACCCACTTTTCCCATGGTGCAGGTAAGATTCGAGTACAGTTTGAGATCGGTACAGGGGTTATAGAACGTTTGGACACATTATGAAGCACTCCCAACGGCCCATAGTAGGGTCCAGGGGAAAGGCGGCGGTGTTCATCCATTGGCTGAAGCCAGGGTAGCTCTCAGGTATTTAAAAATTGTGGGCATAAAGACTTTTTCGAATTAAATGAGGTAGGCCCTAAATAGACCACAACTCCACAGCTTCACACTCTTTTAAGTAATGTCTGGGGGACGACTAGTAGAGGGCCGGGATTGTTGATGCTATGGGCTGCAGGAGGATCGAAGGGTGGATCATGGGTGATGGTGAGTGTCGCTGCGGCTTTGAAACAATAATTCCACCTTAGCTGCCGACGTACAGAAGAAACAAATGAAACAAAGTAACAGTCAATATTGGTGGGCGAGTAGCGTGCTGAACAAGATATGACATTTTTGTAATTTTGCAATTAAGATTTCATACACAAATTGTGGATCTTCACATCAAGTAAGTGACATGAGTAACAACAAAATAAGGAAATATGGTCAAATGGGGCACCCCCATATTAGCCCTCTACTACGCCTATAGAGCATAAAGGATCAAAATTTCCGGTGCCGATAGGGGTGCCCGGAATCCACCGGCTGGGGTTTTGCTTAAGAATGAGCTCTGAGTTCTGGTTCTGGTTCTGGTTCTTTTGAGATGCAATTTGCCCCCTTGACATGCTATTAACTGAAGCTGCAGAGGTTAATTTATTCGTACCAAACACATGCAGTACATTATAAGAAGATAAGTTCACTCACACATGAAAAGACACTTTAGTTTGTTGTATCTATGTGCACTGTGCAGGCAAGAACAAACAGGCTATGCTACTAACATTTTCAGCTACAGTTACGCACACGTCGTGCCCTAGTATAGACACACATAACTCTAGCTACAAATTTGAACTTTAGATTAGTATCCGATATGATGCAATCAAAGGTTGTGAAATTCAGGGACCCTGGAGCAAATTTTGAAGTGTGTGGGTGGAGGGGGGAGGACTAATCATCGAAGCGGCCCAATAGGTTCAAGAAAATAAAAGACTATCATCCCATCGAAATGCCGCCCAAAATGCTCCCTGCCGATAAAGTACTGGGGCTCAAGCCCTGTATCCCCCCGTCTCACTGGTCCCTGGCATGCCAAATTTTCTGACCTCTGCCCCATTCATGGCCCTGACGGGGACTACGGTCGGTTTTGTTCTGTGCGGGTACCCTCTTTACAAAACGTCATAATGAAAATATCTTGGATTGGCTACCCATTAAATGTGATCGTTAGCTGCAAAGAAAGCACGAAAAATGCGCCTTGGTGCTCAGTATATTCTTGGTACCACATTCGATGAAGTGTAACAAGATCGATGTGCAGTGCACCCTCTTCCCTGTTTGCGAAAAGAATGAACAGCTCCTGCTCCAGTGTCTCCTGCCGATTTTGCGCCCGTATGCTTCATGCATTGTAATCAATTAATGGACACCAAAATGCCCTGACTGTCAAAATGTGTGGCAGGATGGAATGAAGGAAATGAGTGTGAAATTCACCAATTCCCATTTCCCCAAATGCACCACTATGACTAGGAGTTTAACCCTTAAATTGGACTTATATGAACTATAAATTAAAGATGATCTAAATTATTATTAAGGACTTAACATAAAATGTTAACAGAAGAAATTTCCTTAACAGAGTAACTATAGAGCTGATTTTCTGCCTCCCAGTTAAATTATATTGAGCAGATTTCATGGGTTTCGCCTTTCAACCCCAACCTCCGAACTCCTGTCAGGAGCCCTAACAACGGGCTCAGAATCCCTTGAGTACAAAATAGCGCTTCGAGCTTAATGTGCTCTTGCGGTTACCTATCGTCCCCCGGATAATTCCTAGCTCGCGCCTGAGGAAAAGACCCCTTTCAAGGGCACCGCTACCTACACACAGTACACTGTGCAATTTTCCTTCTGGGTTTCCCTCCCGTTCCTGTCGGGACTTGTTCTGCACGTAGCTATCATTCGACAGTTTGACGCTGCCATATATAGCAACCTAAGAGGTAAGGCAAAAATCAAAATGGAACCTTTATAAGTCTCCGTAGTACGTTGACCGATCGTTTTTCTTTTGTAATTCTTACATTTTACATTTTACGAATATGTTTTCATTAGCAAATTTAACAAACGCATCCCTTACTACAATCCTGTTGATAATCTGATAGTTTTTCATCTAAAAAGTCGAAGAATCTAGGGTCTGAATTTGTCATGCAATATGAATAATAGGCTATCATTCTTAATATACGGCAATTTCTAAGATTAGGTTCATTTTTTTGCAAAATTTTTCAGTTATGGCCTTTAAGGTCGTTCATATTTATCACTCCCTTACAACTTTTATCGAAGTACCTGGAGAAATACTTGACAAGGCGACTGAATACTTGGAGAGGGCATATTACTTGACCCGTTCGGAGAAGGGGTGCGCCAGAAGGATCACACGTATTTCGCTGTCTCAAGTACTTTTGACTTCAGAAGTACTTTGATGCCTTCAAAAATAATGTCTGAACGTAATATTGAACGACGAATATAAATCTAGGAAGCAATATTTCTGAAGCAAAGAATCCGACAACTCGTCAAAATACCTGGGCAGATGGCAAATTATCTGAACATGCGTCGAAATACCGTGACCCTGTCGATGTTCCGTACTTTACTGTAAAGAATGAAAGGATCTCACCTAAAAATTTTACATTCCATCTGCCATTTACCAAACCGATGCAACCAACTTGATAACATTTGAAGGAAAATTGTATCATAAGGTTAATAACACTGTGATATACCATTATATACACTTCACTATATAGTAATATTTGTATATTAGCCCCATGCTTCAAGACAGATAAACTCATATGAATTTCCAATAAATCACTTGGGGAAACGTTGGGGCTCTAGGAAGAAAAGTCAAAATCTGTTTTCGATGTCTGCTAAAAGCAAATTGCTTAGGACCTCGCTTTTCCTCCGATATCTCCTTCGACGTTGAAAACGATCCTTTGAACGGTCGAAATCTAATCTTTGTGGCCATAACCACTCGTTATCAGATATCTCAATGCCTTACAATGATTCCATTAACGAGCGTGACATTTCGTTTTCATCTGGTGAAGATACTTGAAATGAAGTGAATAGTTAGCCAGAGTGGTGTGTTACGCATTTATGGCAAGAAAGAAATGAAAGGTTTATCACTCACGTGGACCACAAACAGAAAGTCTTTCACATCAAGTTGTTATAATCTTAGGGTTAGTCTTGACGATTGAAGGGTTATAAAGTAACGGCGTTTGATAGTAGCATTTGCGTCGATGTCATTTGTGTTTGTGTGTCAATATTGGACTAAAGCACACATGCTATGACGTCACATCTGCTCCGATTCGTTTAGCTTTGACATACCTTCAGCGCACTAGCGAATTAAGGGCGGGGCAACAGGGGCACGTGCCCCGGGCCTCCCACAGTTTGGGGCCCCCACATTTGGGAATTATATATACCTTGGGTGTTCCGGTACGGTATCAAGTGTTCCTAAGCTGTACTATAGGGCCTCCCACACAATTGCGTGTCCCGGGCTCCCCACACGCTTAGTCTAGCCCTACTTCAGCGTAAGTTACTTTGAATAGGCCTAACGTGTGTAAAGTGAGACAAGCTTACGAACGCCACCTATACAGTATCGTAAACCCGAGTTGCCATTCTGTCTTTTCCAAGCTATTTCAAAATGAACAACAGAGACAATTGAACACGATTTGCAGTTTTAATAAAATTGAGCCTATTAATGATAAGGTTTCGTGCTTACAGTAGTTATTGTCTAGTTTCATCCCGTCTTACAAACCTGTACTATTGCAAAACCTGGGCTAGTGATTCTGACCAATCTTCTATCGTTTAAAAGGCAGCCAAATATAATTCAGGGTACATATTTTGTGAGGCTTTTCCACCGTCAAAAGTTCACAGCATTATATTTTGTACAAAGCAGTGACGCAACCATTTGTGCCTTACGAAAAACTGCATAATCCGAGGAAATTTCCGGAGCCTTTCCGTTCTGCTACTGGGGAAAGCTTTTACCAACTCAGCGGAGGAGGGGTGGAAGGTTGAAGAGCCCTTTCCCCAATGGATGTGCTTCTTGTAAAACTGCCCCATTATGAGATTCAATGGTGCAATAACGCGGTTTCAAATACTAGTTACGTTGCATATTGAGCCATACTGTCCGCTTCGCTACATAAAACCCTACTTTTCTTTTCTATGTCAAAATGATTTGAGATAACCCAAATTCGGAAATGTCTGGTGGCTTTCCACTATTTAATTAAACGCCTCTTACCTATATATAATCCAACATAATTTACAAAAATGGCTTTGAGTTTAATTGATAAAAATATTTTTCCAGTTACACATCGATTTGAATTCATTAACAAAACATATTTTTGAAAAAATATATCAAAGCACGATAAAACGATTGATTATTCGCGGAGTAAGTTATGTCAGTATTTCTTTATTGATCAGTCGATAAGGTTATATTGACTTATGTCTCTCAGGAGTAAAGGCAAAGCGACCGATCTTCGGGGCTTCTTCGCAGTTAGAAACCCGGCCGACAATACTGACACTGCAATCTGATTAATAATGAAGAGGCTAGAGTGTCGACTGGTGAAAGCAGAAGCATCCGTAAGGTTTAAATAGGTAAAAAGCCATCAAGTTATAAAATACATGTAACAGACATCATGTCCATAAATTGCTCTAAATTTTAGTCGATTATTGTTATAAATTTTGAATGGCAAAAAAGAAAGTGGAAGATAAAGAAAAGGCAAAGTCAATCTTTAATAATGGCTAAAGTAAAAATGTTACTTCTGATTTCGAAAGAAGGAGAAAACGATTTAGTAAAAGCTAAGAACATCAAACAAAGATGGTGCATTTATGTGCACAAAAACCCTTGTTTCCAAAGTCGTTTACTTTACCCTCACTTTTGAAGAAGTAGACGAACGTCTTGAACTTTTGTCAAGCATTTTGAGTGTGTCCTCTACATTAAGCCAAGTACCCATACCCACTTAGAACAAATGCACCGTGAATGCACATTTTTCCAGTTTACTGGTGACGTTTTACCTGCCGAATCCCCATTAAGACCCCACTCTACTTCAATTGACTTTCAAGGATTTTTCCTTCTCGATCTTTTCTGCCGGCTTCCCGTCGCTGTACTGAAGTGCTTTGAGAGTTCAAACTGTGAGTTCCATTTAACTATTTCTTTATCTGACATCTAATGTGTTACCCAAACAAGAGATTATGGCTAATGAGGTGGCATTCTTAACGCTTGAACATTCTATCGAAACTGCATTCTCGCTTCTCGACGAGCTGATGAAAAGTACCTTTGGGTCGGTAGCTTCGAAATTTAAAGGGCAAAGGAATGGAGTCATCATTCTCTCAAACTCTTGTGATGTCTGTTTTAAGCTTTTAAGTTAGTGAAGTCAATAAACTGTCTGTGATCACCTATGAAATCAATCCAAAGCACAAGTTATTGAACTTTCCAGATTTTGGTAGCTCCTGTTTCTCTTTGTTTTTGGACAAATGCAAGATCCGTCACTATATTTGAATTATCAAGATTCACAATTCACAATGAACACTAATAGAACTTAGTATGTCGATGCGCTTAGAAAACATTTTTCGTGATAGCGAAAACCTAGTTTCATGATTTTCTTTCTTAAACAAATCTTTTTTATATATCTTTGTAAGTGCTGGATCTTCTATCATTCAGAGGGGAGCGGAGAATACTTAAGGTTTTTATATTTGTGGACATCTAACATGCCAGCATAAAATATACTTCCATATAACCAAGATACTTTAAAAAACAAGGATAGCTTTCTCTATGCCGAAAAGATTTTTAAAACCAGAAATGTTATCGTAAGATGTCTGTCAGTCTCAGCTATTGTAAATCCTACTGGAAACTGGCCTACTTTTTGCAGCATTTACAGGTCATCGACCTAAAAAGATAGCTCATCATCAATGCAGTGACAGGTATTAGTTCTAATTCTCTAGTTCCTGACACCCGCTGAAGATAGTTACACAGATGATTTGATTGCCACGGAATGTAAAAAACGACCTGTGATGACTGTTTTCATTAAAGTTGTTCCAATTAGTTTGTACGGGGATGTAAACACTAAAATTGGCTTGGATGGGCTTTATGCCTTTGCAAAACATAATATAACAGAACAGTTTTTAACAAAAACTACAATAAGTTTAACGTGTCACGAATAAGACGAAAATTCGCTGTCGTCACTTGCATACGTATTGAAGAAATGTTAATTGAAAAATCTCTCATATCGTCATTTAACCTTTCTTTTTAAACAATTTTGTAAGAATTAATGTATTTTGTGCATTTGTAGTAAATTTATCTCTTTTTTCAACAAATTAAATAGCTTTCAAAGGCTTATCAATCTTTTTTAGACACACCCCATTAACTGTTGTAAACTATGTCCCATAGGAAAAATTTGTGTTCTTTGGAATAACAGACGTTCGTCTCGTATCCCGAAAGGATTAATTCAGAAACGTCGTCGCTCATTTGTTTCTCCAGAAGAAGTAAGTGAAATCACAAGATCCACTTTGGTTCATAGGAAAAAATGAAAAAGAATCACTCATTAGGCCATTTACATGATACTTTTTCACAAAAATTTTAATGGAGAAGGTTCAAACGGATGGTCACATGGACATTGGTTTATATTCCAACTTCGGGTTGCTACCACGTGCTGATGTCTGTTCTCATATTCGGAGACGGTCAAGTTACGTCCTGTCGACATCCCCGGAAGAAGAAAATAAGTCATACGTACTGTAGGGAATATGGCACGAAGACAATTTTCCAGAGTAATCTTATGAAAACGGTTTCACGATGGTTAACATGCATTAACCTTTTATGTTTTTAAACCAATTGAATACGAATAAAGCTTTGGAAAAAATTCTATATGCTGAAAAAATTCTTCAGTTTAAACAAAACATGAAAGCATAGCGTTGTTCAATGAAGTGGTACAGGGCCTAAAGGTACCACACACGACCCCTAAAATCATACTTGGACCGGTCATTGAAGAGATATGGTAACCTTTTCAAGTGATCTCAAAGATGAAACAAACTACCAGCAGCCTTAAAAGTCTTCTGATAGAAGGATTTGACAATGCCTTGGAACTGTTTGTTACGGAATTCTGTGATTGACTAAACTAATCTTCCATCTATTCAGGTTTTAATTTAATTTAATATTAAGGCAAGATTACAGAAACGCACATGTGGACATAGGAAAGCTAAATTCTTCCCTCTATAAAACTGTCGATGCAAAATTTCGACCAATCGAGGTCCGAGGGTCACTTTAGCAGATCTGGTTAATAATTTACCCGCTCTGCTTCAAATTGGAGCCAAATTGGTAATTTTCGAAGCAGATCTAGAAAACTTATTAACAAATTCAAATTTGATGCGACTATTTTTAGGGACGAATTAGCCTATATTCTTGATCATGCACTTTCGTTTGTAAGTTAATTAGTCGCAATGGGACCGACGGACAGAGGTAACCTATTGCTGATTATTTAGGTACTGGGGCTTATTGCAGACTATAAAACTTCCCTATTCTGTGTCAAAACTACTCCCAATGATGTTACAACCTAATTATCAGGATCTGTATTTGGGTATAAAATCTTTTTAAAATATGATGGACAGATGTAATGTTTACTGTCATATATATATATATATATATTTATTTATATGTATATATATATATATCTTATATCAGGAAACAAATAAATGCATCACTAGTTGACTTGAAGAGTACAAAATCATCCAAAATTTAATTCGAAATTTTCGGTTCCCCTGGACAGCTTAGAAACAGAAGATAAGCTGTTACAAAGCTGTACCTCCTGCTGTTGGCTTAGTTAATGACTGTACTCACTTTACTGTCTGATCTCGCTGATGAAGGTTCCAGGGGAACCGAAAACTTCGAATTAAGTTTTGGCTTACTTTTTGTACTCTTCAAGTCAACTAGAGATGCATTTATTTATTTCCTGTTTTACGATTTATTTTCTCGGAGTACACTTGGAACTGTTCTCATATATATATATATATGTATATATATATGTGTGTGTGTATAAAAGAAAACGTACAAAAATTGATATATATATATGTTTATACATGTAACATAAGTAGAAGTTCTGTATTTAATGGAGCGATGATAATGAAATAATAAAAACACGAAAATATAAGTACAATAAAAAATGTACTAAAATATTAGAAGAATATTGTAAGAATATTGTTTAAAAGCAAGCTGTGAAATCTTCCAAATCATAGAATGTCTCTTATTAACGGGTGTGCAATTTTATCGATATTCCTTAGATTTGTTTATATTTTCAAGTCAATTATAATTAAACTGGAAAAGGGGAGTAAAAGTTTGTGTGAGGACAAAAGAAGCTCACCCGATCTGCTAACATGAACCTGTCAAACAACCATTGACTACCTGCCACTGTCCGCTTGGCTGGTGTTCAAGGAAACTTTGTTCTAGCTTAGCCACAAAGTCTCAAGGAGAAATCCTATCCTATAACATTTACTTTCATCCCTGTTGTTACAAATAATTTCTGCCATAAGAAGAAATTTTATCCACCAAATGTACCGAAGGACTCTAATAGACCAAAGAAGTTGCACCAGGCTGTCATTCCCCAAGGCCAATTTGGATCATTAAGATGTTCTTGGCACTGAGGAAAGGCATCCTCTTGTTAAATAAGTGTCCATTGATTAGGAAATTACGCTTTGGTTTTATTCGGTTGATGGTCTGCAAGTAGAAGTGATGGTAAGCAAAGGAAACGAGAAGATTATTTCTTCCGTGGATGTTATGAAATCAAACCTTCAATTTTCAGAAATAAAATCAATAGGTGTGGATTCAAGAGTCCAAAACAGTGTTTCCCTTTTGTGATAAGTTCCTCTTTGGGAAGGAAGCAAAACTTCCGTAGGACATCTCAGTTCGTGTTTGCGGCAAATCTTAAGTAATGACCGGTTTTAACAGATGTATCAAATTTCATACTAAGTTTTGACCTGCCCTCGCTAAAAACTTAAGGGTCAATACACTTTTAGTTCATTCTTGTAGAGGTTCAAACCTTCAAAGGGAGGTCCTCCTTTCCTTTTCTTCAAGTACATCAGTTGTAAAAGAAAGCATTCGTTGCATCGAAATTTTACAACGTAACAAGAAAATTGAAAAACGGTAGAAAGTTATCAGTAGCCTATTCAAGAAAACGAAATGTTTTTTAAAGAAGCCTACGTTATGTCTACAGGTTGATGATATGCAATTAATATTCTATTAGGCTGTTCACAGTTACGTCACAGGTTGGCATAGGTTGGCATAGATCATGCGCAAGAACACGTGCGTGTATGTTAGATGTTGCGCGTGTAAACCCTTGCGCTGTTGCACTCGGTAGAAAGTAGACGAATTGGAATCTACCTTTTATTGTGACGACAGTGTAAGCGCGTCTTAAAAACCCTTTTGAGAACCAGCCGTGACGTCATTTGTTTGTAACAATGAATGAGTCTATTAGTCTATTAGCGTTGAATAGCGAGTTCCAGTCATAAGTAGAACGTGTTGTTGGATTTAAATAACCACAATGTGTATGACGAGAAAACTGGCCGCATAGCTTTACTTTAATTTCTTTAACAAGCACTACTTGAAAAGGCTTTAAAAGCGTGGAACGTATGAATTTTTTGTGTGTTTTGGGCAAAATATGCCATGGTTATTCTGTTTATGTGCTGTCTCGTCTGACCGCATTCTTAAAGCATAAAACATTCTCATCAGTCTGGAACCAGCAAAAAGCTAGATATGGGGAACAATACAGTTTGGGTAAAGTGCTGAACGATAGTCTGTCGAAGAATGTAGTGTAATTTCGTATTGAATCTTCAGGAAACACTTCAGAGAGGGATCATTATTGGCAACTAGTTAGGCTTCTAAAAGTGTTTCAAACTTGCTGCCTTCGAATATTGGTGTGTCTTTCAATTATAATGGGAGAGTCTGTAAGTAGTCGAGACATGGTGTAGATTTTAACTTATGAATTTCTTTACGCCTCTTTCGAATATTCTGATTACACTAGAAATCCAATGAAAAAGCTTGTTTTCTTGAGTTAGTGTGAGAATATTGTTTGTAAAATGGGCGTATGCGTTATCATATGCCGGTGTTGTGTTCCACCTTTGGCCTACAGTTAGTGTCAAAGGGTAAAAAAGTGTTATCTGGTATGCAAGAGCTTCTGGCCACTTTTAGGAATTTTGTCACTTTTCATCAATTTTCGATAGCGTAGGTCTCTTATTCATATGAAAATTTGAATTTGAAAGATTAGGTTCAAATACTAAAATTGAAGTTAATTGTTAAATCACACCTTGTCTGATCAATTTTGCACTGAATCAACTGAGTACAACCAGAAATCTGAGCAATTATTAGATCAGACTGGATCTCAGTTGATACGGATTTATTCTCTCTTTTTTTTGAATATTTGACCACATTCAGGTCCGGTGTCTGACTGATGGGACTTTTTCAGTTGTAGTTTCCTCCGCTTAAATTTAGGAATTAGTTTGTCATGTTCACTCCTATGTACATGGATACCTTGGGAGGACATGAACTAAAGGGGTAGTCTGAAGGGATTGGAGATAACAATCTCAAACGAACTTAACAATTTATTTCTTTGCTCAGAGGAAGCAAAGAAATAAATTTGAAGTAGGTCTGTTGCAATCAAACGTTTCAAATAAATGAGGAGTAGGTGTAGTTGAACTCTCTAATATGAGTGGCAAACCGTGACATAAGCTGAATTAAGTCGTCTTGATTATGGCGCCGGCAGAAACATTTTGTTCCTTCTGAACCGTTTTATGAGTTAGATACTCATTTTCTTTGCATTATCCAACTCGCCTGTCTCGTAGGCAAAATGTATTTCCCTTCTTCAGAATTGTACTCATAACCTGGTGGATGCGCTCAACAAAAGTGCGGAAGAATTGTTCCAATTTCCACCATATTCAAACCTATTAGGAGAAAAGGTCACAGACATAGAATGGGAAACTATTGCATTCAATATCAAAATGTTTTTCTCTGAGTTTCCGAACATCTGTGTAAATAAATGAGAAAATAAAAGGATGATGTACATTAAGGTATGTCTTGAATGTTTACGTATCCTTGTAAATTACAGTGAGGTCAATACTTTGAAGCTGTCGAGCAGTAGGCGATTAGATTGCCGAGGAACACAGGCTTTAAAGGTTACATTTCTTACTTTGTGATGACAGTGTGGATGTGAACAAAATGAGGTACTGTACCTAATTGTTACTTATACCTTAAAGGAATAGCTGGGACGAATGAAAGAAATTTTCATTCCAAAAGTCATCAAAATGACTAATTTACAGAGCTGACAAGTTTAATGAAGTAAATATTCTATATACACATTAATAACACAAGGAAAAGCCGAAATATTCACCACTATTTGCATCATTACCTGGATCAAGTGCCTGAATGATGGCGGTGAGTCTAATATAAAGATCGGGGACAAATGGTCGTTTGCCTTTAAATTACATTGCCGTTACCACCACTATTAAAGAGAGGTTGATGGTATATTGACAGACATTATTTATGAAAAGTGTTATCTGTATTTACAAGCATGGTTAAATACGACTGAAATGCCAGTTACTCCGATATAGATTGTAAAAGTTTAAGTCGATTTCAATGACCATGTCACAATTAACCAGTTCCAGTCACTTGGATGTAGAGGCATTTTGACACAAAAAGAAAAAATGTTCTTCAATTGCTAAATGCTTCAAATAATGATCAAGCGAAACGAATGTCTCTGAGTCTGCTATTACAGTTATAGCTATATTTCACTTCATCGACAAAAAATCTCCCACGTGCTGTGTTGACTGTGCTTAAACTGTTTTTGTTTTTCCAATCCCACGTTCTATTGTCTACTTGAGGTGTATTATTGTTTAAAAAATAATATTGCCGTTGCAAATGCAAGAAGCTTTGAAATCTTTGTGAAAATAGTTTGTGTTAGTCAACTGTGTCTTCAGTCTTATTTACCTCAGCTGCACAGCCATGGCCAACCTAAGAGCTGACCATTTTAAGGGAATCCAACTCCGATCATGAAGACGGGTAATATGCCCTCAAAGTCACGATGACAGACCTATTTATAAATAATAAATGGTTCATGTATCCCCCGGAAAAGAAAAGACAAAATATTAATTTGGTTTTTATAATATTGTACCATTTGCATCTGAAAGAATAAATTTTACGAGTAATTTTCCCAAATTTCCCTTAACCATATTTTAGACCTACAGGCTCGTTCTGTCGACGGGACTCGAGTACGGTTAAATTTGTGTAGAAACGATGAATTTCTTGCAGGCTTCGTCTTTGACATAATACCTTGGTGCGACAGATTTCGGTGATTTGACCTTTAGAGTGGAACTCGCAAACGACGTGTTCCTCCAGGGAGTTGTCAGGGTTCCTTGGTTCCTCGATAATTCGACGCACCTGGGCATACACACAGACAAAACTTTTTGTTTGTTCAGTTTATAATTCACCAGACATTTGTCAAAGCTGTCTCTCTACAGCATATCACTCGAAGCGAAGGCTGAAACTATGTACAAGTAGCTTTTTGTTTCATCACACGTATATTATCGGTAACTGCCAATTTTGCATAAATATTATACTACGCTTTGCGGCCTACGACATTCAATGTGCCAAACATCCCACGGGCAAATCAAAGCGTGCAGTTTCTTCTTTATAACTGAGTGCTTGTCCTGATATTGAATACTTATATCATTTTTATTAAATTATAAATGAACGTTGTGATATTTTTGTTAATAATGTAATTCGCTTCTCAGAGATAGACCAAACTTAGTCGCACTCTCATGGATGAAAAGCTATCGACAAGTTATAGATCCAGGACTTCGGGCTATTGTGTCAAGATTCTAATTATGTCATCACGAAAGTCTGTATCGCAATAAAGTCAGAACAGACAACTTTAGGTAGCTAGAGTATAGAAATGCAAAGCTGACTGATTCGTTTGAATGTAATTTTTTTGGTGAATATGTACATATGAGAACAAATTGATTTGACTACTATAAGATTGAAATGATAAACATCATCTAGGAAAATGATAATCTGTGAGTGTACGTCCAGCCAATTTTCTCCATACCTTTGGTTGTTGCAAAATCAGTCCACATGTTCGTAAAACAATTGTAGTGAGTCTTTAAGAATAAAGAACTTACTATAGCATAACTATTTAACGACTAGTAAGAGGTTTAGGCTCGCGTGAGACGGTAGAATCGTTTATTAAGTAAAATGTCTTCAAGCAAAACATGATCACTAAAAGAAGGCAGGCGGGTCATGCAGACAAAGAAAACCTAGTTAAGATCCGATGTTTGGGTGTTTCTTGTATAAAAACATTGGCAATCAAAGAGTAATAAACGAATTGTTAACTCCCTGATAGGATAACTGAATGTTTGTGTTACGGACAGGACTAGGGAGGTGCTTACAGAACAGCACCTAATAGAGACTAGGTAACCTTTAAACTGGCTAAAATTAAGGTGAAATCTTTGCAAGAACTTTAACAATTCAACAATATGAATCAACGGATGTGATGAGTGAATATTTAGCTGCCTTTGAAGTAAACATGGTCGTTCCCATAGTCACTTTTATTCTTGTTTTCTTTGTTTGACAAAAGCTCTTTTATGATTTACTTTTAGGAAATGTAAAACGTTGTTCTGCAAGGGGCTGAGGGGTGGAAGGTGGAGGGATGGAGGGATGGTGGGATATAGGGATTTAGGAGTCGAAGGGTCAAGGGGTAAAGGGGTTTGGTAGCGGAAGAGTGAAGGGCGGAGGTGTGGATGGCTTGATACCCAGTCAAAAAATACTAAATATCTAAATCACTCTGTTTACTATTCACCTGTGGCAACAAACACATGCATTTGTACTCTCTCACTGCGCAATACTTGCCATTGAGCACTTAAGTGGGTACCCTGGAAAAAACATCCTCTCTTACTTATTGGTATCGCCTTTAACAAACAGTTTACATTCTTAGAAAACTGGCGCCAACGTGTAAATCTGAAGATGAGTACAGGTAAATCTGTCTCGCACTCGAACTACACTGGACTTACCCTTCAATTGGGCTTAAATATTCTTAGCTTCAATATCCCGTTCTCTACCCACATCTGATGAATAATATCAAAGCAAAGCTGCGAACAGTTTTCCAGAAGGATTGTGAATAAATAACATTTATACATACTGTGACATGTCATAAGGGAGCAACGACCAGAAGTGTTTTGTTCTTCTGATTTAATTTTCAAACTTGTCTTTTTTCATTTCATGTTTACATTTTCAGTAGACCGTATCTCTTTCTAAATTCTACGTTTGCTGTTCAAGTGTAATCTGCTTAAGATGTTAGTCAAGAGGTACTTTTCTTATTCTTTTCGCGAAAATCTTTTTTAAGGCTCTGTTACACTGTCATCTTTCAGGAAAATACGTTCACGTTTCTTGATTCCCCTCTTTGATAAGGACATACCCAAACTAAGTATTAGGTCAAAGCTGGGACTTAATTAGATGATAACTCTGTACAGTTACTTGTCGAGAAAAAACCAAATGTGAGCAGGCAATCTACAGTTTGTGTGCAGGTGTCAATTTGTGTATGTAAGATGAACAACTACTAAGCATAAAATAAACACCTCGCGATTAATTCATATCCTTGCACAAGAGACCAGACAAAAGCAAAGTCTAAGCCACCCCAAAACATTACTTAAAATTTACAGTTGTTGGCTGGTCATGAGTTCAAACATTTATCGACCTCGTGCACGTCAGTGGATGATGTAAAACCACAGTAGTGACAATATTGGTTTTTACCTTACAATAGGAAATTAAAGTCTGTTTTGTCTTGTATTTTAACTCCCTTTAATAGAGATTGGATGACACATGCGAGAGCTACCGCGGATAATCTTACATCTCGGTCGAACTTTCAGGCCCTAGAAATTAAACCTCAATTTCTTTCCTTTGCAATTACATCCAAAAGCTAATTCCAAAGAAAACACCTGAGTCGCCGAAACGAGAACTTTGATTTGTTTTTCCATCGGAGAGAATTAGTCATCTCAATGTCACAACTTTGCTCTTCGGTACAAGCCTCAGGTGGAAATCTGCCTGCAAAATTCGAAAACAACTTTGTTTAAAGACACCTCAGATGAAGAAAGGAAAACCTTTCGTTTATTTCCCCGTATCCTAGTCCCAAAATTTGGTTTGGATCATTACCAGCCATCGATCGGTATGTTAATGTTTCGCGTCATCTACCGAAGATGTACCCTTCTTGCGAGCTGCTTCGAGCCTTCGGTTGACATTCTCTGGCTCAGTTTTCAGTAGCTTTTCCGTTCCTTTAGAACTTCTGATCGACAAACGTTTGAATCTCAGATCCAGTTACAGCTAAATTAATTTTCTTTTAATTCCCCCATAGCTATTGCGATATTAGATTTCATCCTCCTTTCGATGACCGCCCCACCGCGATGGCGAAGAGCAGCGCAAATGTGACTTCCACTTACGGTCACTGAATGGCGGATGCAGAGAGGCCATCACGGGTGAAGTTAGGCAGATTCTGTAAAAGCTATCAAAAGAAAAAAATGTGAAGTTGGTATTAATTAGACACCTTTGATCGCGAATCAAGTTTACGAACACTTTACAATCCTTTTTGGGTGTTAAACATCTTATTTCCTACAGAATTTCAAGTAAGTGGTATTGCAAGTCCACCTTGTGCGATTTGACTTTTTCAGAGTCAACAGGAACATAACTCCCAGTCCTCCTTGCATACAAAGTGTCTTATGTACCATTTACTCTCTTGAAGAAGATTAGTGAATTTGTCGTACAGAAAGAGTATATCTTTAAAACAAAAAGATTGGTAGGCAATTAAAGATTACATACTTTATACTCAATAAGTAGGAATCCAGTTCCTTCCAACTCATAAATAATTTGTATGCCCAAATATTACTCATTTTTATGCAAAATTCATAATTTCTGCAAAGTTCATAATATCTGGTAAATATATTGTCACCCCTATATACAGATAATTCCAACACATTTGATGCTTCATTTAAATTCACTTTAAGTAATACAACACATTCAATTCTAAAGTGCCTGAACTTTCGTAGCTTTGTAGAGAAGTTGAGATAACCAGTTATTGGCATATGCTTAAATCGCCATAGGAATGTTTCCACAGTAAATAAAAAGTAAAAATGCTTAAATATTAAAACACGTATTGTTTTAATTTAGTTTTACAAATACATAGTAAAGAGATCAAACAAAAAGTTCAAACATGCTTTACAAACCGATTAAGCATCAAGTCATTTTAAATTTTAGAATACTGTTGAAGGTCTTACTAGATGGCGTCTTAACTAAGGGGAGATTTTGTTCAGACAGGGTCCTTTGTCATTAGGATTTAATTGATGAGAATTGATGCAAAAGGTTATAAATATACTCAGAGACACGCAAGCTACAATTTCATTAAAATAGACAGGCCCATATGAAATCCAATAACATTTTAGTTTAAATCTACATGTGGCTCAAAGCTCGGCCCCATTATCTACAATTTTGTCTTAAACAAAATTACATGCACGAGTCCTTCTTGTACGCAAAAATATAGGTGGTGGAACTATGTGCAAAGTAAAGGGAGAATCCTACAAACTGTATGTTTACTACCAAAGTCGTTACTGAAAAGTTTAAATTCATTCTTAAAAAATTTAAATTGACTCAATACTTCACATGACTGCACATGACTGTAATGCATATCTCCACAAGTTCTCTAAATTTCACAACTTCAAAGGTTATTATTATGCTATGTGCTATTGATCTGATGCCAAATGTAACCGCCGTGCAAGTTGCCTTCCCTAGATCGACCACAATTAATGAACGGACATAAGTTTCGACCTAAGCCCAAAAGTATATCTTTTCCATCGTGAAAAAAATCCTACGTTTGGTTGGATAATGGGTTCCTACTTACTTGTCTGTCATATATCATTCAAATTACCTGGTGGAATAAGGAAGAAACGTGAATAAATGCATAAAAGGGGGACTGGGGTGCAGCTCCTCCCCCATTTTGTTAGGACCAAATATTAGCAGCTATTTTCAGCCTTGCAGGGTATAGGCTTGTACAAGTAATAGGCCCTTCCTCGAACAATTTCATAACTTAAACAAGTTTAACATGTTTCGATAACTGTAAAACTGGTTCCTGAGATTGAAAGGTTTGGTATCACAAATCATAGTAATTAGAATGGCTAAGTTTTATCATTACAATTGAAGAAATATTACCTTGCGATTGTAACGACCTTTGTCTTTATCATATGATACAAACTCATGAAGTTTATACCAAACGATAAGCGTGCTGCGAAAAAGCATTTCGTATTCTTCTTACTTATAGCATCCTGAATTAAGGAATGTTGCAGTTTTGAAACATAATCCTCCTTATGCATATTAATGAGTCCTAGCAGTCACGTTTGCATATGATTTCGGCATTCACCTACCCATCTTCTCCATCTTCATAAATATTTTACAACTTGACATACTGTCAAACGTGCCCTCCGGAGACGTGCACAATATCGTATCTGACAAAATTTAATATTGCACTTGAATATTGTATTTTTCGAAATTTGATACGCCCTCAAAATTATCTGTTCCGTGCAATGACGTGGTAAAAACCTTTTTACACACTCCTTGATTCCAATAACTTTCATGTCTTGTTTTATTTAATGCAATTGTGAGTGTAAGAAATGTCTAACAGTCTAATGGCAATTCGGTTTAATCTAATGATATTTGCTGAATGACGTAAGGCTGCATAAAGCGTCGACTGTGTTGTAAGTAGGTAATTGCTTTTCAAAACACTCTAGACATACTTTAATTGAACTGTATGCGGTGGATAGTTGTTTCCAAAAAGCATCATGAATCTTGCAATTACATTAAAAATTACATTTAAATAGCTATTTCAATTGACTGATACTTATGATAATTGTTTCCTACAACACTTCTGCTTATGTTCATTTATTATTTCTAATTTATTCTTTTAAAGTGGCTACCTCACTAGATTCGTGCAATCTAGTCAGAACTAGGCAAACTGTCACCAAAGGACAGTGCCAACAAATTTTTATGAGAGACAGAAGTTTCCTACACGACCTTTTCTTGAATGGTATTCTAGGTTCTGCTACATGATAGTTGTATTCTGTGTTTACCGTGTAAAGAGTCTCTATGACTGTAATCATTGATAATGACAATCGTCATTTAGTCTAGAAGCACATCTTAAGATAATCATCCATCTGCAATACCACAACACATTGCACTACCGAAATTTATCTGGATAAGCTACACTGAAAGAACACTTAACTAAACGTATGGCGTAAAAGACTGAAACAATCCTTTTGTAGACCGAGTGGGTACATTCATAAAGCTGTGTATGTTTGTATTCAATTGACCTAATACACCTGTCACGCCATGCATTACCACTGTTTTAAAGAAATTTCCTGTATCTCCCACTTCAGCTGCTAAAATGAAACTTCTACCAAATGGAGTTACACAGCCGGTGAATGTTGTCACTTTGTCAACATCTCGAGAGTATTAAGGAAAAGAAAGAAGTAATGTGTGACGACTGTTATATGTTTGGGCATAAAGCTATGGCGTTGTCATTTTATGCATTTTGATACCTGGTAAAGTACGGGGAATGAATGCATTTGGCAAACTCGTCAGTTGTAATATCAATGGATCAGATATCCTTCAAGTTGCGTGTCCACAAACTTCTTTCGCCCTGATTGTGAAACTAGTAAAACCCCTCGAAATACGTCAAACCTCCGCTATCAAGTCAACAGCCACATGCAGAGTACGAAAATATCGCTTCTGTTCCTTCTTTATCGAATTACAAGATGCATGGACATCATTGTGGAGTTTAAGTTCAAAAAAGTTTGTTATACTTTAGATCTTCATAGTGAGTGGTCAAAAATGGAAAATAAGATTTTAAAGCAAGTCACAACTGTAATCTTGGAGATGCTATAGCTTCTATTGGTCTTTTATTGGTATCTGTTTACATAGCTGTTTGAGAAACCAGACGTAAATGTATACGGTTGACCTTGAAATGGAAATTGCGGTAATTTCATTACGCGGCACATGAGCGTATAAGAATTAGATATGACATTAGAAGATGGTATATCCATCCGGAGTTATTCTGCAGATAATTGCTCTCAAGGTGACATATAGGTGCATGCAACCTTCCTAGCTGATGAAGTTATAACTTGTATTAATGAGATTTTATAAATTCTGTGTAGAACTAATTACATCTGGTATTAATACATCTTTATGGTAACATTTTTCAAAACAATATCGAAGTCCATTACCACAATAAAATTCTATTTTGCAAGCAGGATCTACGTTACAAAATATGACTTCAATTTTGTCACATAAAAGCAAGATCCCCACTTTCCTTTGAAGAAGAAAAGAAGGAAATACCAAATTTATTGTCACTCCAAAATTAGGCAACAACAACAAAGAACTCAATGAAGGTCGATGCTGGAAAAACAGCGTGACTTATCGCCGTTCGTATAATTTGATTGCTCTTCGGGATTTAGAGGACAAAAATAGTTTGAATGATAATAACACATTATCAACCGGCCTTCACATTCGAGAGAGTGAAGTCAGTAGAATTGACCTTACCAGTTTAAGTTCTGGAATTGTCAATGCATGAGAGGAACTACTTTTTTTCTTTTTATTTCTTTATTAAAATGACCTGCTGGGGATTTTAGAGTCAGACTAGTACTAACGAACGTCTAATAGGCAACCTGCGGCATTCTCGCACCGACAATTTACTACGATACCCGGAATTTTACCGACAATTTTACCATATTTAGTTTCATGTCATCATTGCTGTAATTATTTTTTGAAAATATTTGTTTAGAGATCAAACTAGTTGTCATCTAACACGTAAATAGAGAAAAGTTTGGTAACGATGGCAAATTTATGCAGAATTCGAATAACAGTCTTCAGTGCAGCATTGCAGATAAAGGATAAACAAAGATTGTTCTAAATGAATCGTTAAGTTTGTAGAACTATTGTAGACGTGGCTTGACGTAAGCACACACCGGGGTCAGCACTCATTAAATTATAGAGGAAAACTTGTATATTCTCACTGGACGTCCTAATTTCGGAAAAAGAACTTGAAGCATAGCCTATAGAGGAATCTTCATGCGGGGCTATATTCTCACCAAAGGAATGATAACAATCTCAGGATCTAATGCTTAGAATATGCGTTCAAAATAACAAATTTGATCAAAGTATTTGTGTTCGCAGTTCTTAATTCTTTGGTTTCAAATTAAGAAAAACTGGTTCTCACAGAACGAAATCTACTTCTTTGAAACTCAGGGACATTTATCACTCCAAACTTCTACATTTTCAAATAACGCAACATTCACCAATCGACTCTAAGAGATTGTGGTTGACGGAAGAGTTTATCTTTATCAAGGAGCTTTCATCAACATGCTGTAAACTAGAAACTTACACGCACTTACCTACACATTGACCGTAAGAAATAAAAATATTGGCTTTCGTACGGAAGCACTGTGTTCCCAGCAAAACGCAAGTTTTCTGAAACATTGATTTCTCGACGGCGGTTTACTGAGCCGTGATTGATTGAGAAACTGCCACATTTACTTTAGCCAGCCTCCCTGTGGAGACATGCGTGATACGTGGAGTAATTCCTGCGTTCCCATTCCGCGCTGAGAAACTATGCAACAAACGTTTTTTACTGCTTGGCCTGATTGGGAATCTCGAGTTGTACATTGACTAGCCTGCAGTTAAAAGAATACCATTAAAATTTAACTTGACAACCCTTCACAACTCACAGAGGTAATTAGATTGAAAATTGCCTAAAGTTACCTACAATGTAGGCTAATTTCTTTTAATGGTCCATCAAAGTTATGGTGACTTTTCTGAAAGATTTCCCTTTTGTAAATTTACGATGTCTTTTTTCTTTTATAGAAGAAATTGTGCCTTTTAAAAGAAAAATAGTTGTGCTTGTCTCCAGACACACACCATTAGACGCAAACTGAGGGATCCGTGTTCCCTAGTGAAAGAGTGACTTTTCTTTATGCCAAAAGTAGATCACAACCATAAAAGAACGTGTTGCTTGAATTGAAAACACATAAGTTGTAACAAAATTTCAATGTTTTTACTGCTTTGTGGTTTACCATATACTTTGCCAGATGAAGGGTAAAGCAGGTCCTGTACTACTTTTGTGTGTGTGTTTTTTTTTTTTTTTTGAAAGAACCATGCAGCCAATACGGCAAGTCTGCACGATCAAACATTTGTCCATGAACATCGACATACAACTGCGCGAAACTTCTTCACACATTTCCTTTTGCAGTATGCAGCACTGGCTCTATATACGCAATGTTCAGAAGTAATTAAGTTCTGAACATATCTGATGGGAAATGTTCATGTTAATTTTTGGTGAATCTACTCACAATAGAGTGATGCGCAACTTAGTCAATGATTGAACATGCGATTACCACACATTATGAACTAATGATAAAGATAGATAGAAATGCAATTCAATGTTTTGAACGTTTGTTGGAAAGATGAAACATTCTGCTAAAAGTGTGAACAATATCCACGGCAATCGGACGTTGTTCAACTTTGTTGGAAAGCAGTTTACACGGTCATACCTTTGTTCATAGAGATCGTCATACAGGCGTGCGATGAACTTTGAACAAATGCATGATTGCAAGGTGGGCTTTTTGCACAAGCAGTAAAAAGCATACAGAACGAAATAATCTAGATACAGTTTAAAATTGGTGTCACTCGCATGAGGCCTTCATAACTTTGTCAAATGAAGACCAAATATCTCATCCAGAGTTGCTTTATTCATTCACGCGTTTTAATGGGCACGTCATGTGAGTACCGGTGATTCTTGGCAGCCTTTGGGCTTCTCTATATGGACGTGTGTTTTCAAAGGTTATCCGGCAATACCAACTTTGCACAAATATTATTGCAAATTTATTTTTCTAATTCAATATAACTCTTTCCTAAAGATACAGTAAGGGAGAAAGAGTCAAAAGTAAGTTCCCGTAGAAACGTAACAGTCTAATTCAAGCCTATGGGAAGAAAGAGCTTTGTATATTCCTTGTATGATTGGCAAGCTTGATTTTCTTGTGACGTTCGATTTTGAATCTCAAGTTACCAAAATTGGGGCGATTTTCTCGATAAATGCATATGCTGTGAGGTGCAGTCAAACTATGTCAAAACTATGGCATAATTACATTTTCAATTCTCTTCTGTCATTTCGGTCAACATGAAATTATTCATAAATTGTGCTTATCGTTACGTTTATGATGCATTATCATAAGACATTTGAATGGTAATTCATATACTGTTGTGGAAGTAGAGTATTCGCGACGTAATAGAAGTCATCAATTTTATCACGTAAAAGGAAGCAAATATTGTCGTAACATCTTCTCTATTTCTAAGTAATTGGTAAAAGCTAGGAAAGCGAAATCTTCGACCAGAATCCATAGTCATTAAGTTATTTACAGACACAATAGTTTGTCGCGGTGATAGTTTTTCTTCACAAGGTAAAACTATCTCGTGAGGCTTCATATGTAAAATAGAACAAAAGTCGTGTCCGGGGACTCCTTACCAAAAACGGGAGGGAATATGCCGCAAACCATAGCCTACTTTTGAAAATCTGTTAAGCGGATTAATTAAGCCTTCTAAATTCGATTTGACAAGGAGTCTTTAATTCTCTCCGCTCTTCTTCATTTTGCTTTAAGCCTGACCTACTTAGAATTTTCTCCCTTTTGATAACTTATTTGGTCATTTCTATACTTGCGAAAGTACATTATTGAAAATTTTAAGGGTATTTTTCTTCGTTTTAATAATAAATATTCATATTATACTTTAGATTCCATTACCAGTATGGTATTTCCTGCTATAAGGAAAGATTCATTTTGGAAACTGTACTCGCAATGAACTAAAATGTCAACAAAATTCTATGAAACCGGATTCATATCCTCTTTGTTTCCGGACGACTTGATATTCTTAAACGAAGGTTGTTTTTCTTTGCCTGCTAGAGATATTTAAAATCGATTCCTCAGAATAACTGACCAGTAATATCTCAGTTGTAAGATAATAAACGTCTTAAAAAGGAAGTTTCTGGGGAAGCGCGTCTACATGGTCTGCCCTTAAGCATGAGCTATATACAAAAAAGGAAAACCTGGAGAGAAAAGTATACTCTGATGGTAAAAATACGTGATGGTCACATATTTGTAGATTTTAACATAAAACGACTGCTAAGTGAAAGTTACATTGCCCACTCATATTGTACTATATATATTAAGATGGGGAGGGTACCTTTCAGCTCTGACGAATAAAAAATAGAACCATTGTAATACGATTTTTACAAATGTCTTTTGCTGTAGATCCGCCAAGGTTTGTCTACTAACTTCCTTTTTTGTGGTACTAAAATGGCAGAAATGCAGTCCTCGTTTCACCTTATAAGACTGCAATGGATAATACCTCCCGAACTTTAGTAAACAGATTTATTTCTCCAAAAAATAGAAACTAATAAAAATTCTAGGGATAAGTAAGTCCCTTTGGTTTTGACTTCAATACATTATTCAGTGGGTAAGATTTTTTATTTAGATTAGGGTTGAAGCTTATCCTGTTACAATCTGAAATGGTGGGCTATGGCATGAAATGCTTTAAAACTGCAATGACATTCACAATACTATGTGAAAGCTTTGGGACGTTACAAAAATACACTGGTTGAAATTTTTGCTACTGATTTTCTATTGCAAACCCATTTGTATCGATGAATTTTAGTGATTTAAGAGTATGTTCGTATAGTTCATACAATAAATTGGTTTTAAAAACGTTTGCAACATTTCTGAAATGTGTAAGGTAAAGACTGTTTTTGTGATTTTTTGCTTTAGTTGAACATATGAGATTTCTAGAGTCACACTTTTACTTCAAAATCAACAAGTTTTTATTCAGTAAATGAGATAAGATACCAAAGCGTATCAAATCATTGAGGATAATAAACACCACCTAACAGCAAGCAGAACCTGTACACTCGGGCATTTTACCAAGGGTAGTTAAAGGAAAAATGCAGTCCTCCCCCAATATGAAGCAGTGTACCCCTTACACTAGTTCAGGAATGGCTCCTATCAATAATGTGACAATATTTTTGTTACTTATTTCCTAAATTTACGTGTAATAACTTATTGGTTTACCCTCAATATTCAATGATTTGACACGGGAACATTATAAAAATACTTGTGAGAGAAATAAGAGGAGATCTGTAAGATTTAGCAAATTTTTGAAAATAAACCTTGGGGGGACTGCCTTCTCCCTTTAAGGCAATCAGAACTGAAAACTTTTTGTACCTAGGCCTCATAAGGGATAGTCAGCGGGCCCCGGGATCGATGTAATGAGAATTTACGCAGACAACCTTGGCGCCAAATTTTTTGTAAGCTTTTCATAAAGTTGCCGCAACATTTTGGGAATTCACTTGAAAAGGGTGTTGAGCAGGGGTCTTACTTATCAATCTGGGTTGTGATTTCAGAGCTGAAACAACTGGTTCTTGATTCGTTTTAGCTGTTACAGGAAAAAACTAAAGCTTTAGACTAGATGCAAACTTGTAAAGAATGAAAAGTTCCAATTTTTTAATCATACTTTGCATCATTTTGAAAATCTTGGGCAAGCTTTTTCAAGCAATCTTTGTGTACCCGATCCTGTGAACTTTGCTGAAAGTGTCTAACTCTAAGTTAGTACCCTATCATGCTGCTATTAGCGTTCAATGAATTCAGTCCTTTAAATACCCGAAGGAACTGTAATGGTCCTTCGGAGGATTATTAAAGAAGATGCACTCCGAAAAGATTTTGTCAAAGTAGAATTAAATCTGATCAGCGGACACTGACGCGAAATCCGATCAATTAGTTGACAAAATTTGCTTTAATTTAGAAATGACTATAGTTGATTCATCATTTAAGCTTAATCATGTCCAATATTTGACCAGGTTCCGGGTCTGTGCCCTGTTGATCAGATCTAAGATTGTACTGAAAAAATTCGGAAGTGAATAGCATCCTACGTTTCCCAAATTCTTTTTTTACTTTTTAACGTGTTTTATTTCCGTAATTTTGGATAAAACGTATTCTTTTCTAGTCTACTGTGTTTAATGTCTTATAAAAAATAAGTAGAACGAAAGATTACTATATTGTATCAATGTTTTAGCAAACGTTTACACGAGAAGACAAATTCAAATAGGCTATGTAATAATTATTTGTGTGTCCATCGTAAGAATGAAACTTTAAAAACCAACAAGGAAAAAAACACGGATATGGTACGTGCTTCACGAATTTATGTGTTCAAGTGCTCACCGCGTATTTCCCTATAGATCATGTTGCACAGATGTTTATGAAAACGATGAAAAATTGATTCGAACCTTGAAGCAAGAGTTCTTACAGTAAACATTGTGTAATCTATGTATGTTACGGAGAGAAACTAAGAGGTATTTTTTTACAAGAATTCAGTTTTCTAAGGCTTTGGAATTAGAGTAATGATACCAAGGCCATGGTCAGTGCAGCAGAGAGTTGTCAGAGCTTGTATGCATAATTAAGGGAACTCTTTTTGTAAAAGGCTATACGTACAAGGTCATAAAGGATTTTAGAATTCGGTTGACAACCTATATTTGTGAACTCGTTTCGGTAATTTAAAGTAAAATAGCACTTTGCATACTTCTTTCCACACACCCTACATATCATAACTGGGGGATAACGAAACATTTAAACCTCATCGACAGTCGTCTATTTTTTAAAATGCAGCAAACGTTTTACGCTTTTTAGATTCAAATTGATTTTCATGTAAATTGTACGCTTTAACCTCACCCTATTCGGCAGGGTTGTCCTGAGATGGAAATTTTCTTCATAAAATAAATTTTATTTTGACGGCATCTGACCTCTGTTAATTTTATATAACCAGTAAGATTGTTGCATTTAATAAACGTAAAGGCCTGTATCTTAGTTGGTAAATTGCAATTTTAATCATCACCGATACTTCATAATACAGCAATATGTACTGAAGTGCAAAACATTCAAGACAGCAGTTAAGTTATCAGTAATAACTCTGGCAGGGGTCTTAAAAGATAAACTACTTGCAACCAAATGGGAAAGATTCCGTAAAATGATGAAAAAGTCTAGACGGGAATAAATGTCTTTAATGGTATTGGAGGACTACTTTACTGTGTGAAAAATCAAAGTCAAAGTCAAAGATTTCTCAAATATTGGGGGTACGTATCCCCCTGTCCCCTTCCTCCGGAATCGTCTCCCATGATAAGGGTTGTAACTGCCTCTGCTTTGTAAAACTATGGTTGTAGTTCATTGCAAAAATGGAAGACTGAATTTATCATTTCTTCATGTCACTCTTAAATTTAGATAGTCGAAGTATATGTCAAGCTAATTGGTTAGAGTAATCGAGAAATAATTAAAACCATCTGAACACCTCAAACAAGGACCCTCAATGGTACTATTATTCATTTTCTGCAAAAGAGCTCACAAATCGTGTCTCAGCTTATTGAAATGAAAAATTCGCGGATCATCGATCAAGGTAATATAAAGAATAAATAACAATAAATTTCCACAATAGCTGCACATTCAAAGTACTGGAAAATACTGGGTTATGTTCGTTTTATTTGTTCCACGTGAAATGATTTCACTCGAAAGAGTGTATTGCATTAACTAGTGATTCTTACTACGAAAATCCCAGCCCTTTCCTCGTACTCCCAAGATAAGGAAAACTGAGCACAACAGATACACTGTGGACGTTGTTTCTGTGCGAGCTTCACCTAAATCGCACGTCCGATGAAGTTGAAATATGATAGGTAATAGATCAAATGTCAAAGTAGTTATGTTTGGTTTTGCCATTAGTTAAATATCAGTTTATTATAGAACGTCATGAAGTCTCATAATATCAAGAGAACGATAAGGCAAGTAAAGTGCTTTTTGGCAGCTAAAGTTCCAGGTTAGAGTTCAATTGTAAGTCAGAACTCAAATTGGCCTAGATTTTGAGAAAATGTGTCTCGTAAGTTCTTCCAAAACCCTATATACTATCACATTAAAACTTGGTAGGTACGTTCTTGACCATTAAAACTTTTGAATGCTTTCATGATTACATCTAAGGTTAAAGGTCGAGTTAGCTAATTTTGTTTTCATTGTTTTACAGCACATGATATGTACAAAAATTTGTCGGAGATAAACATTTTAAGTACGATTTTTGGTAGCTAAGAGTGGAGGTCAAATACCAAAAGTAGGTCAAAGGTCTGACCTAAATTTTGTCGAAAGTGTGGTGCCGCAAAGTCCTCTTAAAAACTAAGTCTGATCACTTTGAAAATTGGTGGGTAGATTTCTGACAATAAAAGCTTGCCCATCATCATTAAAGAATTCGTTGTTCAAAGGTGAGAGGTCAAAGGTTGAATTAGCTAATATAGATTGTTTACCATTTATTGTTTTTAGTATATTATAGAGTCTTTCAACCCGCAATATATAGAGAATGATGACACGTTTGTCTAAACAGTACTCTTTGGTAGCAAGCATTCAATATCAGAGGTCAAATGCAGGTCAAAGGTGAAAATGGTCTCAATTATTTAAAAAATTGCATCAAATTTAACTCCTAAGTCTGAAATCTGATGCAGTTCAAAGTTGTTTAGTAGGTACATAACTATGAAAACTATATGGGTAGATAGCGACATAGGTCAGAGGTTCAATGAAAAAAGCCGAGTAATTTAACATTGTTTCTATCTTACATCTGCTTGTCAATATATGGAACATTTTATCCCCACGATATATATGTAGACGGTGAGGAAAATGAAATTTTCAACTCCATATATTTTCAGGGCAAAATCTGTGTAACTAGACCTAATAAATTTCCCCTTTCAAACCTACCCGGAAGGTTTTCTCACGTGCGAAAACCCCGTGGATAATTCCGAAGTGTAATGTATTCATTCGGAAAATTATCAACCTTGATAGTTGACCTCGACAACTCCAGTTACCAAGGGTGGGAAATTGTAAGGGATCAAAATTGTCCACGAGAAAGTTATCGAGGGGAACAGTCCTGAGGAGAATTGTCCTATGGACAATAGCCGTTTCAGTAAATCTCGGGTTAATTTGTTGCGATACAGACATATCCTGCATTTCAATCGAGATCTTGTCCTTGGAAATATAAGATGTAACAAAAGGGTAAACTCTTTCAACTACTGAAGAATTGAGTAAATCGAATAAAAAAATGCGCCCTTAACATGCTCCTTCCATTAAAAGAATCTCACTTCTGATAATTCGGGCAAAATTATATCAGACATCGTTCACAATATGTAAAAAAGTAAAATGTTTCTCGTAAACACTTTCATAAAGGACATGGAATCGAAACGAATTTTCCTGTTTCGAAGGCATTATTATGAATGTCAAGTGGAAAGTGACATAAAGGGTGATCAAAATGAATAATTCAAATCATTCCTACGGTATTACAGCTGAGCTTAAATTAGCATCACAGTAACCATTCTAACTTGGAGATTTTGTGTTGACTGAGGCACCATAACGCTACATGGGCCTTGTGGTTTGGACGCCAACTTCTTTTTAGCAGTGAAAGAAAATCCTCTAGGTTGCGACGGTTAAAGTTGTTCTTATATATA
>WURT03140146.1:0-11247 GCA_009936505.3 Holothuria glaberrima | reverse complement strand
AAAATATGCTTTGAACGCCAGGATGTGTTCTGTATCGGTTACATTTTGGTGTTCAAAAGTTGAACGCCTGAGTTAGCAGTAAAGGGAAGACACGCGGAATGCATTATCCCCCCCCCCCAGAATGTTTGTGGGTAAACCAGTTCCTCGGAATTTTGCAAAATGTTCGGGACTGAACCTTGTTTCGGATCACCGTCCTGGGGGAGGGATCTAAGGGGAAGGGAGGGGTTTCCCCTCCCCTTTGGAAAATTTTTAGATATTTGAGGGTTCTCAGATGCAATTTGGTGCATCAAATTTTAAGGTAAATCTCTGCAAATTTTTGACATTGCTTACAGAAAAAGCAAATAAAAAAGGGTTTTCGTCCTTGGATCTAGGGGGAGGAAGCATAGTTCCGCCCCCACATTTTTGACTGGGGAGCTTTAGCCCCCAGCTCCCCCCCCGCTTCCTACGCCTGTGGTTTAAAGTCAAGATTAGGGTTTAGAAAACGGGCTAAGGATACCCTCTCCATGGGTACTGCTGCTGATCCCATGATGATAAAAGTGAGGAATAAATGTCCAGAAAGTGTTTTTTCAAGAATGTCGTATGACCCGAAATAGCGCGCCTATGCATGCGGAAGCTTTTAATTCCCTCCCTTTCCCCGAGTTGCCGACGGATTCGGTCAGTCGTCCAATTACACCGACGGCCGTTGATACGGCCGTCACGTGCATAATCAATTTGCCGACGGGCCTTCAACTCGGAATGGGCTAATTAGACGAAGAGCCGAAAATCGAAATAGCCGATAACATACTGGCCGCACGCTCCCGTTCTCTCTTTCTCGTTGTTTTTCTTCCCGTTTCTCCTTTCACTCACTCCCTTCCTTCCCCTTTCCTTTCCCTTCTTCCTTCTTCTTTTCCTCTTCTTTTCCTTCCCCTCTCCCCTTTTAGCCGACAGAACGAAAATTTGCCGACGGCAACCAAATAGGGGGTGGAGGACGGTGGGGTGTCACACCCCCGCTCGCTAGGGCCCTGACTCACGGTGAAAAACCAAGTTGGAGTCGTTGAAAAAACTATTGTTATTACACGAGGCGTTCCAACGAACTCACTCAGTTTGTGTTTCCAGTCTGTCACCTATTCTGGCACCAATATAATAGTGTGTCAGTGTCAAGGGACGTCTAAACAACCAGAACCAGAAACGGAAAATTTCCCTTAACAAGAATTTGGGCAAGAGCTTCAAAATATCGTACCATTTTCAACTGCAGATTCCTGGGAACAAATTTTCCTTAAGTCTTTCCTTAAGTTGATAAATTCATTTTATTTTGCACAAAGGTAAACTCACCGAGCTCGATTATAGGCTACTTACGAGCAGAATGAGTGATTTTCCAGTTATTTTATGAAAAAGACGGTTGCAGCTTTACAACTGAGTTGACAAGTTTTCCACTGTCATAGAGCAAAATATAGTTAGTGTACCATTCACGTTTGTATTGAAAGCCCTTATTTTGTTTGATTTTGTACTACAGTTAGATCTATTTAAAGGTACTACAGAACAAATTGTAAATATCTAGGTTTGAGGTACCATTCTCCAGGTTTTTTGTGAAATCTCCAGGTTTACAAATGTGGAGGTTGGCAGGTCTGAAATGCCTAGCTTAGATCTGAAAAAGTTTACGTGGTATGGTAGTCTCTTAGCAGAGACACATCAACGTATGTGGCGGAAGGAGGGGGTTGGAACTGGGGAGACAAGCCCTCCCGTAGCGAGAAAACCAGTGTAGATTTCATGGCAAATAAGTGTCGTTGGCCTATGTGTGCTTGTCAGTGTGTATGTCGCTTTTCTAATTGATCTTGTCTTTACCTGACTGCTTTCCCCTTGTGGTCTACCCGATGTTCCCAGGGTTCGATGTTTCCAAGGTTCCATGTTCCCGGGGTTGAATGTACCTAAGGTTAAATGGTCCCCGTTTTTGCATTACTTCAATGGTTGTAGATGATTCGTTCGATTGTTCGTTATTCCCAGGGTTCAATGTTCCCAAGATTCGATTTCCTGGGGTTCGATGTTCCCAGGGTTCAATGTTCCTTAGGTTCGATGTTCCCGAGGTCCAATGTTCCAGGGTTCCATGTTCCCGAGGTCCAATGTTCCCAGGGTTCAATCTTCCCGAGGTCCAATGTTCGAGGGTTCTTTGTTCCCGAGGTCCAATGTTCACAGGGTTCGATCTTCTCGTGGTCGAACCCTGGGAACATTGACATAGCCCATCCCCTCACATCAAGTCACATGGCATTAAACATTAACATGCACTAGCTTGTTAATAATCATTACCAAACTAGGATAGATGGGAGTGCGACAAGGATTTGAATCATAGAAAAAACCACAAAAAAGAATCCAGAGACCACAAAAAGAATGCAGAGACCACTCTGTATCATATTCACAACTCTTTTATTAATCATCAGAAAACCCCGCAAAACAGATATTTAACGGGCAGTATAATTATTATATTTAACACAGAAATAAGATAAACATTAACTACCACAAAAACCTTCAGAGCATACATATGAAATTCCCCAGTATGTTTCTTCTTTTGCCTTACAGTCCTTCTAAAGACCCTGTCTACAGAATTTGAAAGCAAAACAAAGGCCAGTTGTCAGTGCATAAGGTTTAAACAATGGTTTGTTGCAAACAGCACAATATAGAAACGTAATGATTAAAATACAATGCTAGCACTTGTCATTTGTAACTAAAAGGAATATTTAAGGGTTGGTTCTCTTTAATGCCTCCTGAGGGTTACTACTCCTCTACTTTGAAATTCTGGTAGTAACAAACTGTGTGTGTGACTTATCCAGGTTTGAGGGTATGATGATGTAGGGGCAGAAATATCCCGTGAGTTTTCTCTTCTAATCATGATAAACCTAGCCCATTACACCATTCATTTTATGAATGCAACGGGTCTAATCACTCGGGAAAACAAATGTGACCAATAATTATGAGGCTCAATTATCAACAAAATTAATTGTAAATAGACCACTTTGGATGATTTAAGGCTTTGTAGAAGTAACAGTATTTGACACTGTGAAACAAGTACTTAACTTAAATATGGACATTATGTACATGCATGCCCTAGAAAATTCTTGTTTTTACTTTGTCCAAGTAATGTATCTAGTTCTCTTCAAATGATGCAAACATGACAATTAAAGTATTCTTGGTTATTCCAGAATACTTCAACTCAAGATCTCTTATGACTAAACATGATTTTCTTTAGGCTACGCACATCTCAATGTATGCAGCCAAGAACCATGTAACCATGAAATCATACTCAATATTAGTATTGGACCAAGTATGAGTACTAAGTATCTATATCACTTAATTTTTCTCATACTACCTCCCAGATGGATTGCACTTAATACTAGTGTTAGACCGAGTATGCATACTAAGTATCCATACAAGTTAATTTTTCTCATAGTCCTCCCAGATGGAAATCAGTCTTTATGCTGAGAGTATATGACTGATATTATTTCAGAGTCTGACTGCAGGTCATATTTCGCCTTATGCGAATAAAATGACACTCTCTAGTAGTGACACCAGCCCCTGAAATAACTGTAGTACTACTGCTTCAGTATCAGGCAATAATGGGACTATTTACTTGGAATATCAAATACCATTAACCTGATACCAGCCTTGTAGTTAATGGTGTATATCAGTACAACTCTACGCTAAGTTAACTAACAAAGACATAAAATATGGTCTTGGTGAACACTTCTAATACCTGTAACACACAAATTATAAAACCTTATGAAAATATTGGCAGTCAGTACAACACAAGCTTTTGATACAACTCAAAATTGAAATATTTTCTGAAAAAAAACCTTGCAAGTCACCAGGAGAATTTTATATAGTCTCTGCCTCATACAAAGTTATAATTACTGTCTTGCACACTAATTGTCATTTCAAGGAGTCTGAACACATTGTGACCACTGTTTAAAAACAACCATCAAACCAGTCAAAGTGAGGAGAAATTCCCAGCACCTCAACAGAATAGCTACTGACACAAAACTTTCTCTAGTAAATTACATTTTGGAAAGTAAATTTAAATTTTAGTCAGTACTTCACATAATTTGCTACATGCCTTGTAGTTGTACACATTGAAACTTAACAAAGCCTTGAAGTATATTGATACGGGTAAACAAGAACTTTGTATAAGTCAGAACTGTCCAAATAAATTCTTTTTTTATTCACTTTTTTTCTACAAAAGATCCTAGTATCATTCAAACAAGAATAAAACAAATATCGCCTGGCAACTGCTATGCAAATACTTATCTTTCTTAGCTTTTCTACAAATTCCTTCCATACTGTAAAAGATAGAAACTGGACTCTAAAGGAAACTAACATGATTTAATAAGCAAACACTTTAACATTATTGACAAAACTTAGCTTAATGAATCACTCTTTAAATACAGGAAGATTTTTAAAACTTAGGGAAAGATCTGAACTATGATAGGCAGTTTTCAATTTGTGGAACAAATATTGGCATAACAATCCCTTCCCCTAAGTGGCATTGTCCTTACCCTTGAAAAACATATTTGAAATTGGTAATGCTAAAATCTGTTATCAGGTGGTTTTGATTCTGGTTTTCATACATTGGTAACCAATGGCAACAGATAAAACATTGGGCTAAGTCTGGTATTGAGCACTGCATCACAACAGAATTAAATACATGAGTTCAAAGAAGGTTGTGGAAGCCCCTATCACATTACTATGTAGTTTGAGACAGGTTATCAGTTCTTCATGGGGAATTCTGATTTTTAAAAAAAGGGTGATGTGGTAATTTGTTGAAGGCAAATGATTTCTAATACCCCAATTTTAACCAAATAAAAGCATTAGGCACTGATAATGCCCTGGTGTTATGCACTGTGATTGGCTACCTGTACCGACAAGAGGTAAATCAAGTTTGCATGAGCTGTGTTTTCATATACTGTCACTGTGTGCTGTTAAGTTGAACACTGCTTCTCTGTCAAAGGCACATTTTTTCAAATCAGTGACCAGGCCTTAAATATATTACACAATCAAAATGCAAAAGACTGAAGCAAAGGTTAAGGTTTTATCTAACCATGATATCAATAATTTCCTCAGACGATAAATCATAAACATTATACTGTGATGCACCTAAATGTACTTGAAGCTGTCACATAACAGGGCAGATTCATAGCAAATTTATCTTTGCCAACCTTTGACACAATCCCACCTTTCTTAAAGAAAATCCAAAGTGTCTCATTTAATAAGCAAAAGACAACATCATCACAGGCACCATTTTAATCATGTGTTGTGAATTAATTTTGTTTTTATACTTATGACTAAATTATACCAGTAGTTATTACACAAAGCCATGCATGATAAGTATCCTACAAGTTTAAAACAAACAATGCTAATTTATTATTTCTCTACTTCTTTTATGGTATACAAGACAATCAATTTCAAAAACACTTTTACAAAATTATTTTCAACATGTACAAAATATCATCTCTCTCAGCTTAAATATAAGTATATATATATAAGAATAACTTTAAAATGGAAAACCAACTCTAAAAGAAACGACATGGAACACAGAACTGACAAGTTTTAAATGTTAGAGTGCTTTGACTAACCAAATTGTTTCGCAATGTTTCCTCACTGGAAGAATCTTGTTTGGAAGTATAACCACATGATCAATCACACGACAAGAGTCATGGCATAACTCTGTTTGAAGGGCAGTTTATCTTGCCCAACACAACCCCAGTTCACTTTGGGATATCATCTCACAATTGTATATGATGTTGTTAAGTATAACAACCACAAAATTCATGTCATAGCTTAAGCCATGGTAAACAACAACAGCAATGCCATGGGGTTAAAATTGCTGCAGAAAAACAAGATATCAGTTGAAAAGCCATACAAATGCCATTTTGTAGAAATAAACTCCCCCCCCCCCCCACTTTCTGGCTTTCACATCAAAATTGGTGTATCTATTTTCATAAGGGTAGGAAGAGGAATGAGAAACAGAGTCCTAGCATCCCAATAATGGTGATTTCAATATAAACTTAAAACAAATTTGGTGAGCAAGGTCCAAGATTCTTACAAAGGAAAACCTCAAACAGCTTGAGATGTTTTGTAACTGAGAAATTATTCAAAGATTTTCCTGTTAAATAATTGGCAGCATTGTAAAATTAAAGAAGATGAAGAATAAAATTAAACATCACATGAATCAACTACTGTGATATTTTACAAATTTGCATAATCTGGTGGGGGAAAAGAAAATACAAACTTTGAACAACTGACAAAATAAGATGACAACATAATTATAATCTTTCCTTGCATATTTATTTTCCTGTATCTTTACTTCAAAGAAATACCAAATAAATGGCTCTTGAATTAATGTCTTAAGTACTTTTTAGACTGAATGTATATTTAAGTCAAACACAAAGTTTTGTATTTTTGTACATTTTCTTTCTCTAAACTGAAACAACATCAGCCAATAGTACCTGCCATTTTCTGAAGCTACTTCTTACTTCCAATGACTTAAAAATTTTCAAGGCTTCTTGGTAACAAAGAGATATGCCGAGTATACTTTCACAGTGAGTTTCCTATAGCCATTCAAATGATAGCGCTAACACTTCCAATGTCTTTTTTTCTTCAAAATCAGCTTTCCCTTCACAATTTGGAAGCCATTTCCTTTTGGCTACTTCCCAAGTTCCCATTTTTGAAATTAAATACTTGAATAAAAGTAATTCCATGTACCCTCTAGCAGCTTCAAAAGATACACCATTTTAAAACAAAAGCACAAACCACCTTTGTTCTTTCTGTTCTATAGGCAGTGCCCTTCTTTTTTTGAGAAAAACGTTCCTTCAAAAATAATTTTATGAAAGACATATAAAGGCTTGGAAGCTTCTTGCTGTGATTAAAAGCACAATGAAGATAGATCAGTTTTCAACTTCATCTTCAAAACACCATTCATATTTGTACAGTTGTGATGTGATAATGCAACCCTCAGATGATAATTTTATATATACAGTATGAATAAACTTTGATGCTTAAATAATGTAATAAAAACGCACCTTAAATATGTTTCATTTGCCTAGAAAATGATTAATGATCCCCTTTACTTGCTTAATAGTGAGTTCTTTTCCTGTACTGCAAAACATAAAAAGTAAACAAAAGAATCCCCTAATGTTCTTTTTATAACACAACCTAACCACACACTTTTGACCATCAATTTTAATAACTAAATCACCTACAACACAGAGGTGATCAAGTACTACAGATACTAAACCTCACCACACCCATTGACGACTTTCATGAGTATGTAACACAACAAGCATTTTAGAGTTATGAAATAAATGTAGACTTCTGATGCTTCTAAGAAAACCATTTGTGCTTTAAATTGTAACCTTCTTTTGCTTTTGTGTGACCTTCAGTTTGTCTATTTGTTGGTGTAGATGCTGTTTATTTGAGACTTACATGACATATTTTATCCTGTGACCAATGGGTACCAAGTTCCAAGATGTCCTAGTATCACAACAGGTTCTTTTTTTATTGGCTTTAAAAGTGGAAAGTATAGGCTCCCTCAGACCTCCACCCACTGAAACATTATCTCTCCTACAGAAACACTCGTTTAGTGAACTGGAGAAGTTCAGTGAGCTGGAAGAGTTCATGACTTGCATGTGAAACTGCCAATCCTGTTGCAAGAGATTGCTGTAGGTTATGATTGGGTATTTTAAATAGACAGGCAGCTTAACTGAGGCTGATTGAGGTGTAAAATGATGTGACTCCCATCTAAGCTAACAAACTGGAAATACCTGTTACTTGACCCAAATGGCAGGTTTTGAGCCCTTGCAAAATCCACTATATGACACTGATTTTTACATAATCTTAGCCTTACATGTTTACAAGACCTTTAAGTGGAAGCCTAACGCATTACCTCTCTATAAACTACAATGTAGAAACTTACAAATCCATGATATGGTATGACCACTCAGTTTGGAAAGTTTAAAACAGGTGTATCCTGATTAAATTACTAAATAATGTTATAGAATACAGTTTAAAATCACAAGTACTTACAAATGGTTAATACTGAAGTTTTTAGATGTTTAGCATTACTTTGATCACAATAGCATAGACCACAGAAATAAAATTACTTAAAATGTTGTTTCCCCTCTTCGCAATTATCATGAATATTCATACATACATGAAGATATATACATAACAAGCATACCTGGACTGTCCTCTTCCAATATGTCACAGTTATGCATACGAATAGAGTACAGGTAACATTAACTAACACAGATAGATACAGTACAGACTACCCAACATGAAGACATAGGAACATTCTCATCAGAAGATGTGAAGGCTCCCTCTACCAATCTCCATCTAATAATATACTGTATCTTACAATGGCTAATACTGACCCCATGCACCACAAAGGAGATGGTCTCAGAATGCATGCATGTGGAGTTTGGAAGCATAAAATCCTCCCATGGCAGAGATTTTTATATCCTAAAGAAGAATTCATACTATGTACAGTAGTGATGTTTAACTCCTCAGATTAAGATCATATTTTTGTGAAAAGCTTTAGATTTCCTAAAATGAGGAGGACTTCTGATGAAGGCTTTTTCCTTCAAAACCTAATCCACATCAATAAGCAACGAATAATGTATTTTTTCTTTTGAGGTGGTGGAAGCTGCTTTGAGGAAGAGCAGGGAGGGGGAGAAATGCCTCTTTATCACTGAAATTAAACAGTGCATCTAGGACTATAAGCGTAGACTGCCTAGAATGGATACGGAATAATTCATTAGATGCACAACTCTAAGTGGGAAGTTCTTCTCAGCATGCCATCTAACAGAAGTCAATAACAAAAAAATTGCACCAGCATATAACTGCAAAGAAGAAAATTAAGGAACCAAAGTATTTATAAATTTGATACACAAATAAGAATGTAAAAACCCCATTATAACCTTGCAATGGTATACAAAACACAATAGTGAGTTAAAAGTGACTTGGTCATGAATTTGGTCAAAAATGTGTTTATTCATTTAACTCCTGACTGTTTCACTTGCTAAAAGCTTGAAATAAAAAAACAGTTCAAGCTGTCCAACAGCATCTTGCATTACAATGTTGGACACTTTAATTACATGACTGCCTTTACTGACCCCTTGAACATGTAACCTTAAGGTAACACTTCTACTGTAGTTAACAAAATGGATCAAATGATCTAATGCCTTCTCTGAAATTTGTTCATGGCATCATTGTTCAGTTCCAGTGATGACCTTCATATCAGTATTACTCCATCACTTTAGGTATTAATCACTTCCACAGCATATGGAAAACCAAATCTTCAATAGTTCTGGGCACAGCAACCTTCAGTACAGACATTGCCATCAAGTTGGTTTACATCCTGTTCATTTATTCAAACAGCGTTTCCATAGCTTCAAACCACTTTTTGTTATTACCAAAGAATATTTAATCAGGCTCTGTCTTCTTCCAATTGGTGGTCCTATCCTCTTCATCATGCTGGGAGGATTCCATCCTCTCTTTCAAGTCAAAAGACTTGGTGCAAGTCAATCTTGAAACTTTTAGGGAAACTAGATGTCCCTTACCATGACATGCTGTATCAATATACCTTAACTGTTGACAACAGCTTTACTTCCATCTCTGCTACTGTATAATGACATCCATCATCCTCGGTCTTTCAATTCAGACATCGCATCCAACAATCAATGCTGCTTGTTTCATATCATGTTTAGCTTACAAACCCATCAAGCAGTCAACCAAAAAGTCTTAGCATCAAGTACCATAACTGTTTTCTGTAGTGGAGGATTTTACATTCTTAGCAAGCATGCATGTTGCTTTTAATCATGCAGTCAAGTTGAAATCTCTCAATTTTTCCAGTGTTTTTTCTGGCCATGGATGCAGCAATACCATCTTACACAGTGGATTCTCCCCCTCCCCCTACCTTGATGTCATTGTTGATGTAATCATGATCTGGGACTGAGCTAGGAGCAGGGGTGCTGTACATTCGATTTAATCTTGGGTCATATGGCAAGGGTGATTTGGGATTGTGCAGGAAGGGGGTACTGCTGCTAAGATTGTCCGTCATGCCATTCTTATACGGCAGAATACCATTAGGTGGGACGGTCTCACGTGGTGACCAGACATCTTCTTCCTGAGGTGCGCTGCCAAGGACAGCAAGGTACTCCAGGTTATCCACTGCAATGCCAGTGGGGGCATCATCAGCCAAGGGGAGGTAAGCATCCTGTCTGGGCAGCATAGGTTTTATCTGTTCATTCTGATACTGTGGTTCTTCACTCTCTGCAAAAAAAAAAGAAAAAGAAATCATGACAAAGTCATTTTATGAGCATAGTTTGATCAAATTGACAAAACTCTGTGGACAGTAATTCCACCTCCAATTATTATCACAAACTTTCACTCTTAAACATTTTTGTTGTTATGCTAAGATTCAAAAAAATGTGTGAATATGTCTACATAGCTGACATACATGCATATACTACTGGTACAAAATGATTCTGCACATGTATTTTAATGGGACAATTTTAATGAAAAAGTGTGGGACTTGATTGACTGCATGAGATTTGTTACAATGTTAAATCACAAGTGCTAAACATAGTGACAAAAAGGCTAATTTTACATAGAAAGCTTCCCCATTATACTTGTTAAGAGAAAGATTTTATGAGCAGATCAGTTTATTCACAGCTTGAGCAACGTATAATGTGAATTTTTCAAGGCGCTATACAGACAATGTTAACTGCTATGTGGTTTATATACAGGACAATTAAAGATCTCATCAGGAAATAACTTTTGCAAATATTTGATCCATTTCTGTGCAAAAATAATGATGTGAAGTGCTGTACTATGCTAATTTCTGTTTACACACTTTATATTAATTAGCTGCTTTACAGTTCAGTGTGTAATGTAGCTTTTTTCACCAGACAGCTGTTTTATCTGCTGTTTTTTTTTTTTTTTTAAATAATGCTGTGGTTCATGCAGCAACCACAATCCTTTAATGATGTTTGAAGAACATGCAAAGGATATCATAAAGAAATGTCCTTTTGAGTATCACCCTCCATCTCGCAGATTTAGCTAATTTAACTAATATCTATTCATAATTTAGGTGAAAAACAAAAGCTGTCTGTAAAATGGTCAATATTGTTAACAAGATTGTAGCGATTTTTCACTTTTCCATACTTTTTGTATCCATTTGACAGGTATGACCTTTTTCACATCAACAGAAATTAAGAAAGTAAA
>WURT03140125.1:0-11248 GCA_009936505.3 Holothuria glaberrima | reverse complement strand
AATTTAGCAATAAATGTAGCACCATTTTGCATCTAGCCCACCTTACATGAGCAAAAATTTTCCAAAGGGGAAGGGGACCCCTCCACTTAGAACACTCCCACAGGACGTCGATTCACATATGGTGAAAATCCCCCTCCCCCGTCTTTGGAGATGGATCCACGCTCTTGACTTTGGGCAACTTTCTGAGATTCGGGCAAATATTTTCTGCCCCCGGGCCCCCAAAATTGAAGAGTCCCGTACGCTATTATGACTTGGTAAAATATTCTGTGAACTTGTATGCTTCTCCATTTAACCAAAACTTGATCCCCCCGAGCGTGGCTTACCCCCGCACCCCTCCTGCTCTCCAAGTCTGGTTACGGGCCTGACGAAAAGGTTATTTTGGAATTAGGTATGTGGACCATTTCCAAGAAGCTGATTCGTCCATTGGCATGAATTTCCCTTCGCCATCTTCGAAAAAAACTCGCTTCCCGGTATATATTCGCGGAAAAGTTTTGCTTGTTCAAGTCGTTTTTCTACATGCCACTCAGAGTAGGATAATTAGGTTCCCATATACTGTATGAATCATGATGCAACTCAAGCTCTGCTTGTAAGGAAGGTAACGTTGTAAAGGGCCAAGCAAGTGAGTTTCCATCAAATTAAAAAAGCTGGAAAACCGCGAGCTCTGAAGACGCATTCCAAGGGCAAATTACCTAAGAAAGAATTTGAAGGTACTGGATTTCACAAGAAGACATGGTATTTGAAGTGAACTTCTGTCATTAGTGCACTGACTTACTGTAGCCTTGTAGGCCAGGGACCTAGCCTACAGTAGGCCTAACTTAGTCCTCAGTAAATAAAGGAACGTGTATAGCCGGTCGCCGATAGCTCCCTATACACGGTTCTTACTACGCTCAATTGAAAACCCGGCGTCTTCGACCAGCATATTGCTGGTCGAAACTGATTTTCTTCTTACAGGAAAACTAGGACCTAAAATCCTAATTTACTGCTATAACTTTTCCTTTTCATATCTTACACTAATATTGCAGTTATTTTTCATCTCTTTAAACCTCTGAAAATTTGAAATTACATCCTCAACTTTACCACTTCATTTAAATTTACTGTAGAGTTAGAAATATTTGTTGATATCAGAATACCGTGTGTGCAACATTGTGGCGTCATTTGAAATATTTGATTACTGTAGTTGCTATACATGCACATAGCCATTGCCAATGTAAACATTCTACCATGACGTAATAGAGAAGCTCATTAGCATACTGATGTGAACAAAGTTCCTTAGTCACACAGTAAATTTTATGGTGCGAAAAAGTTGCTGATTTCTCTCAAACATTTGTCCCTTTCCAGAAGATCTCAGTGATCAAAAACAACCGCAATACTCCTGTAAGATCTGGATAAGAAAATTCATGGAAGCAAATTAAGATTTTACGTCCAACATTTGCTGCGAGAAGGAAGTCAATTTCAACCAACAAAAAGAAGCCGATCCCCCCGCTATTTTCAGTGTGCATTGTAAGGACTGTGTATAGTAGGCTCTTGACGAACGATACACAGTTCTTTACTGAGGACTACAGTTGGCCTATCCTCTAGTCTAGGCTAGCCCTTGAACAGTGCTGTGGGGTTTCCGTTACACTTCTCCATCCCAGCCCTTGTGCCCTGTGTAGGCCTACAAATTTTTTACATCTCCCGGCCATAATGTCCGGGGACCTCTCACACCCTCAAAAGAATATTTTCTCACCGAACTTTGTTTATCAACTCGCTTTTGCATGTTACATCTGCAGATAAAAGTCTTACCCTGTCAAACTTTCTCAAAAAGATGCAATTTGAAGCCAAATTTAGGCTACGTATTGTGGTCAAAGGCAAAGCATGTTCACATACAGATATCTTGTGGTCGACTTGGTTCTTACGCATACGTATTATATACGTCAATGAAGCTTTTGGAAGTACGTAAAATTTATTGCATTTTACATATAGCCTATATTAGGACATGTATAGGTGTACAGCACTTCAATATACGTACAGTAGCAAGACATCAGCCATCTAGTAGATTTCCAAGCTTGTTCATGACAAACGTAAGAAATTCTCCTGGCGACTGTCGTCACTCTTTAATGAGCGTTTTCATTGTTGTTTCTTGTGTATTGTTGAAAAATTCCATTTCGTTACATTTTCTATTTTAAAAATATTTTACATATGGCAGTTTCTCAATATGACTATGTTAGTAGTTCCATCTCCCAGTTGCAATATAGAAAACGATGCTGAACCATGGCACATGTAGTCCTTAGTATTTAATAAAGTTCGTCTGAATTTATGATTTCAAAATCATGCCGAACAAGGAGGCTAACAGTATGGTGGTGTGGGGGGGGGGACTGATTCGGGATATGCAAGTGACTTCATCATGGTGGACGTTAATAAATGTAACTGACAGCGACTGGTGGGAATTACGATGTCCCCCGTCCCTTGTACAGGCCTAACATCGTAAACAGCGTCATAATTTTGCTGGCGAGGTTTTTTCGTTGAAAATTTCAAATAGCCACACTGAGAAAAATAACTTACAAAACAGCCTACAGGCGAAACTGTGAGGCTGGTGTCTGGATTGCGGCAGCATCGTATCATAGTCGTAAGTGAGAGGGAGTGAAAATTTCTAAGCAAACCTTATCATGCCTTGTTCAATCTCTTCCCATGTACACCTACAGTATATGGACCCATCTTAAGTCTTGTTTGTTCTGTTTTAATTCTTGATATGGTCGATCACAAGATGCACCTTGCACATGGTCTTCACGGCCCTTGCGTATATAATGACGCATTTATTCTTACAGCGGTATTACTAAATTAATTTAGTCAAAACAAGCAGGCCGTGAGTTTTGAATTTTCCAAGTGAGCTACAAATCACACTCCTCCGGAATTTAAGGAGTGTGGTAGGTGACCTGTTTTTTTAACTTTAACAAATCCACGAGAGTTATCTAGGTGTGTAAAAAATCATGCTTCTCACAGTGACGTGAGGATGGTGTGCGTTAAAGCTTGCAAACCTTAGAGTAAATTCAAGACCTGAACAAACGAGGTTTACTTGATCGAAGGTTCACAAGATTGCACATTGATCCTTACTTGAGACATAATCCTTACTTCCAGCATTAATCCTACCCAAGGCTCATCCTTGCATAATCTACAACATCCCCCTCCCTTGTTCTTTACAGCAGTTGCAAACCCTAGTGACATGCTATGAGGTTTTATTATTTGAATCTCGGGACTGAAATGAAACGTGAAAATGAAACGCAAATACGGCATGATGCATGAGAGAATGTTGCGTTTATAAATGCTTTTATAGTAACAGAAAATGTGCAAAAAACAAAACACAAAAAATGAGACCAAATGACAATGCTGTAATTTATTTAAACACAAAGATACGAGACTGTTACGATGAGGTTGCAATTTATTTGCATTCAAACTCAGTGTCGGGTTTGTTGCTACAATACCGACACTCGGTAACAGTTCAAAGGCTGTTATATTTAAGCGGAGAATATTCCGGTCCCGACCCGCACAAGCTTCATCCGGCCCTGGTTAAAATTGCTTTTATAGTGTAGTGGTGATTCTTTTCAGGGAAGGAGACATCTTTTAGTCAGCAGCCATCGGTACAGTAACGTACATGAATATAATGTAGGCTGAAGCCAGGTAGACGATTATAAAGTATTAGAGGCTGTCGGCAGGCGCTACGTACAGTATTCCGTATTAACTGGAAATTCGCTATTGTGTGTGTAGTGTGTGTCAAGGATTTTCTGTTTTTGACTGCTTCACACGACCAAATCATGCGGTAAAACAGTGCACTTCTACTGTTAAATGTGATGTAGAAAGATTTCAAACAAACCATATACTCGTATGGTATAGTTACGCGGTACTGTTCATTTGTGATACTGTACCTTTTCAATACTTTCTGGTTGGACAGGCTAAAATAAGCCCCCACAGCATTTTGCAATGGTAAAATAGCGTGTGCTCTACGAGATGTGGCTTAAATTGATTCTCTTTCGTATACTCAGTGTGAACTTGACTTGAGATGCCCATTGTTTGCTTGAATTTTGCCACAATCTCCACGTGTATGCAACTGGGCCTCCTTTTGTTAAGTATAGACCACAGAGGTATCTATGTCACTTGCTAGTACTGGCCAATGGAGTGTCTCTTGATAATCCGCCGCGATCATTTCTGTGCGGCCTAAGAGGCTTAAAAGATTATTTTGCGCAGAATTTCACCAAGTTACTTCTGAACAGTATTGTACTTTTTCAATTTCGGATGCTACGCTGTACTTCAAAGAAAACATGGCCCCTGTAAATGTAATTTTGGGTGCTACTTTCGGATTTTCGGGCGCTACAGTACAGTTCAATTATTTTTGATGCAAAGCTAAATGTCTCGATAATTGAGCTTTATTCACTTTCTCAGCATACAGTATACCATTATCTTTGCCCAAGCTGCTCACAGATGAATGGCAAAACAAAAAATACCCGGAATCCTGCAATACAGTATTTCAATGTACAGTATGCACTTGGCCATTTCACACCATCCCTGATCCTACCGTGCTTTATCTATACGTGAACAGAGGGTGTAGGCTTACGTGTGTTGTTTTGAGGGTTTCTATATAGAAGCATGTAGTGAATACACACACTATCCTTATGTAAATATATCTGTTCGATTCATGCTATAGCTGTGCGCAGATAAATGGGAACTAGTACAAGTTTTGGTGCAGCGTGAGACTTTCTTGCACAGCTTTATCGGGTCACATTTCAGACATTGTTATTGCATAAATCATAAAAGTACAAAGTACACTTTACTTTCAAACAAATTAAAATGCATGTTTTACATCAAAGTAGCCGCTGTAACTACTGCAAACTATGGCAAAACAACTGGAAATTAAGCGGTACAAGCAACAATTAAAAAATACTGTAATTTCCCGTACCTTGTTGAATGTTCTTGCGATGTACGTCAACTTTTGTACAGAGCAGGTGCATAGCCTTTATAGAATGTCTTAGTGTTTGCATGCAATTATGGACCTATATACATGCTGTAACTTTACTGTGCTTACATCGTGCATTTCACTCGATCTTCTGTACGAACACGGAAATGGCCTTACGTACTGGTGTTTGCACACATTTTGGCCCTACTGTATATGAAACTTACAATTAATAACTGCGAATTTGATACTTGGCTTTGTGCATTGAAAAATTTGGGTTAATTAAAATGAAGTCAGCCTGCATGGTGAAATGATTGATGGATCTGGACGTATAGTACAGGTTTTAAAAGCTTGTGCAAATTGCATTATCAGCAGGACTCGTTTGAGCATTTGGAAGTCATTTTTTCTTGTTATTTTTCATCAAAAATTTGACTTTATATTTTTTTTTTCACCAGAGGGAAAGGTGAAGCATTTTCAGCTCGGACGTTCTTGGGAATTTACAGGGGCGATTTGCTCAAATTTTTGTATTTTTTTGCCCCCGTCAAAGCAATATCGGGGGCAATTTTTAGCATTTCAGGGGCCAATTCGCACTCCACCCCCGTGTTTTTCAAGTGTTGCATTGATTTAAGTGAAGTGTTTTTCAAGTGTTGCGTTGAATTAAAGTAACTAACTCTCGCCTATTTTAGGACTGTTTTTTAGGATTTGACTTTCAAAACCAAAACATATTTCATTCAAGTTAAAGAAACTCTGATTCAAGCAACAAATATTGTACCATTTTGCATCTAGACACCCTTGAAAACTGAAAAATTTTCCAAAGGGGGAGGAGACACCCTCCTCAGGGAGGTGATCCATGTCCTCCTTTTCAGAAAATAAATATGGTAACCCTAACTTTGGGCATACTGTAACTTGTAGGCTTAGTAACGTAAGATTAGCAGGTATCCATGAGTCAAATTTCAAACGCTTCTTTACCAAAACATACCCGCTTTGTTGCTACCAAAATGTCCCCGCTTTTTACCATAGGCTAATGGCATAACATGTACAGTATTGTAACTTAACTGGCCTATGTCTAACGTTACACGAGTCTAGGGAGATAACATCCACGGTTGCAAAACGTGCAAAACTTCGCGGGTGCACATATTTTGAAAACCCAAATTTCTAGCTCCCCAAGTTCAGAGGTTCTTTAGGCTATACATTAGCAATCTATCCAAGATAAGCAGGGGGAGGGTTATAAAAGCACTTTCACCTGGGCACCTTTGGCCTACAGGTAGTATATAAAGTACCCATAGTTTAACTTAAGGTAGCCTATATATTCTATCTTTCAGGGCAGAAAGTAAGCTGGAGAGAGGGGCTATTCGCCAGTTCAAAGCTCCGTGCAGATAAGGAAATTTTCCCCAAATAATGTGAGGTTTAATGAGCTCTGCCACTGTCATCCCCACTTGCCTGAAAAAATTTGAAAATTATGAAATTTGTCTAGGTATGAGTCTGATAGATTTTGTAATTATTCTGTAAATTCCCCACGTTAATTTCACCTCGCACATAGGCCTACAGTATCACCATCACGCAATAGCTCTGCCACATGTAGAGCAGCCTTGCACCAAGCTATAAATAAAGACTGCATGCACGATGGAATATTTCTTCAAATATTCACTGACTGACTAGCAACCAATATTTTTGTGATTTGACAATAAAGAATGGAGTTTATAGCTGTTCTATGTAATTTGGGATTAGGATGAAAATTTCTAGCTGCAGCATGATTTTCGCGGACACATTGCATCCTTGCGTCCAGCTTTTTGCTGGCATGATGACATTATTCACAAACCCCAAAATATGGTTAAGTTGTACTCCCTCGTAAGAGTAATTAAAGAATACCCCGCTTATTGGTGCATAAAAATAAGCATTGAAATATGCATATATTGTGCATATGTAGACCTTTTGGGCACGTCTGAAGCTAAGGTGTGATACTTTGTAAACGTGGGGCCAAAGCCAAAATTACCGTATTGTGGTGGGACGGAATTTGATAGCCTTTTTTATTTGTGTCTATTTACATGTAGCTTCTGTGGATAATTCATTGGTTCCATAAAAACTGGTCAGTTACAGACTATTACAAGGCACAATGAAAGGCAACATAAATGTCAAGGTGTTACCATGGTAACACAAATTTATGGATGTGGCAGGACGGAATGATAACTTTCACACAGTCAGAAACATGTGACCAATATTTAATTATTATCAAAAGGAGAAAGATATTTAGGTAAAATTTCAAGATTAAAATGAAGTCTGATTACTCTTCTTTCATTATAAAAACAATTGCATAAATTACATTTCATTTGAAAGAGCTATGCAAATTTTTCAAAAGTGTGTCACTGTGGGGGGACGGAACTTAGTGGAGCCTGTTCATTATGAAACTTTCTCAGAAATTTACATCACAGACAAAACCAACTCATGAATGGTAACTTTCAGTTCCACAGCTTGACCTGTTTAATAGTTATGGCCCTTTTAAAAAGTAGGCCTGTTGTGCAATGTGACCCACGTGAGAGTTGCCATTACCATTTGCCATATAAACAGAATCTAATGTTAAAACTGAAGTGCTGACCATAATTCTGAAAATACAGATCTTCAAAAAAGCAGTTTTTACTTTCCAAAAGTGATTTTTTCAAACTTTGGGCCCATCTGGGCCCTATACCAAGTGGCCCAAGGCCCTCATTATTTTGCTCAGCATTGTTTGTTTATAGGGCAATAAGCAGAGGGCAAGGTTTGCCAAAAACTTTCTTCCAAGACTGAGTTTATAGGGTCCAAAATTAGTCTCATGGGAGAATGGGGAAAATGGGCCTCGAACAAGGAGATAGAACGACCCTATGGCAATGACCAACAGGTTTTAATTACTTAGTGGGGAAAGATACACATTTGTTCTTAATATTTTCAAAACAATGTTGGTTTTAAATCTCCTTCAGGGTTAGGTAAAGGAAAAAGGTGCTAAAGTCAGAAAGAAACTCAACAACAACCATGGGGGTCATATTTGAGGGCCCACAAATTTTGGAACTATACATGATGTACCTTCAAAACTAAATTACAAGGTGGAGAAATAGCCCATATTTTTTTACAAAAGCTGTCAAAAACATGACTCTGACCATAAAAGTTAAGTTATGAGTAAATCTATCAGGGCATAGTACTGTACTTTAAATTACCTTTAAACTAAAATTCCGTCCCACCACACTTGTTTCTGTCCCACCACAAAAATGTTGAGCAATCACCATGACTACCCAAAATACCATATTGACTTTTTTTGTATATACACAAAAGTGTCACTTGGATTTACAATTGATAGTTTTGAAAGTTTCAATAAATTTTTCAACTTGGTCATTGAAAATCAAAAAGAATGTAAAAAAATGTGGTGAGACGGAATTGGCTGTTTTCGTTTTAATTTTTAACATAAATATTAAAAGTATCTCTAGTATTTTTTCAGTGCATAAATTGTTTTTACTGAAGCACTTTGACACCGAAAAAGGAGGGAATTCAAGTACTTCTACAGTATAAAATGTTATTATGTCCTTTTTTCCTAATTCCATCCCACCACATTTTGAATGTGCAATTTGCATCTTTGAATGACCGCATCTCACTGATTATGCAATAAATTGCAACTTATTCTTCAGATTTCATAACTTTGGGCTATAGTCTAAATTACCATGAGTTAATTGAAACAAATTGACATTGTTCAAATTTTTGGTTTGGTGATGACCATTTTTGGCTTTCGCGCCTTGTACATGCAGCCAAGCAGCGATGTGTGGATATTCTATAATTGTACCTCATCCTAGAATATCCTTTCCATTAGTGCTTTGGACATTGCTGATTACAGAGGCCATTTAACGCTTACTTAACCCCTAATGTAAACAAAATACTGTACACTTACAAGTTACAATAACCGTAACCGTATCCCTAACCGAACCCCAGGCATAATTCAGCCCCAGGTGGAACTCCTGACCAAACCCTGTTTTAACTATAGGGTGACGTTCTCTCCTTGTCACATGTTAACACAGATGTGTAGGCTAGGCTTAGTCAAAGTTAGATACAATCATTATCACACATACTATGGGCCTAGGCTGGATGTTTTTTGAAAAACGTCCAGGTACAACTGCCGAATACCCTTCCACAAAACCCTTCTCACTGAGATTCCTGGAGTGGCAATTGCAGTCAGCATGATGATGATGTAACAAACTGGAGTCACAGTCAAAATGGTACAGTAGGCCTGTATGCAAGAACACAGTGATGTCAGAGTCACGTTTTCTCATCACCAAGGACCGGGACCAGGACTCCACACAGGAAGAACAAAGTGACGTTAGAGTCACGTCTTCTTTTCACAGAGGACTAGGACCATGACTCCACTCAGGATGGACTCAAAATATCCCTGCAAAAGTATGCGACTTCATCAATTGGATAAACGGCCACTAGGACTGCGACTACTACTCCACTCTGGACAGAATGGAGGCACAGTGGACTTAAAGCATAATTTTCGCAAAAGTTTATGGAGGATGTACATTGACTCGTTCTCAAAAACAACAATCATTGGATAAACGGCCACTGGGACTGTGACTGTGACTCCACTCCAGAATGGAGGCCCGTTAGGCTTCTAGAATAATTTTTGTAAGTATACAGAGGATGTATGTTGATTGGTTCTCAAAATAACCATAATTGGATAAACAGCCACTGGGACTTTGACTCCACTCCAGAATGGTTCTTTGAAATTGACCGGGGTATTCTACAGTTACTCCAATGTCTAAGTCCACAAAGCCTCCAGTTTTGATTCTAAGAGGGGCAGTCGCAGTCACATAGGCCATTTTGTTACTTTGTGCTTCACTGTGACTGTGTCTCCGGAGGCGAGGTGAGTTTTATTATTGGTGGGGTATTCCATACTGTAGTTGTATGACTTTCAGTACTGGTAGAAGGCAGTTGGTGCCTAGATACAACCAGTTTTCCTTCATCATCTGGTGTCTCTGGTGGGACGTCAGTCATACAGTAGTGTCTGTGCCCTTGAAGTCATAGTGGATGGGTTGGTTTTTCCAGTATTTGTCAAGATGTCTTTCAAATGCTGCAATGTTTGGTGTGCAACTAACAATGTTTGCTGGAAGATTGTTCCATGTGTCCACAACTCTTTAAGTCAAACTGTGCAAATGGCAGTAAGTTGGATGCAGAGCTCTGCATCTTATTTACTACTATATTTGTAGGTAACTGATGATAACTGACTGTAGTGAAATCCAAAACTGCCAGCCTTTGATGGTATGGCAGATGTTTTATTCCAGGAACCAATTTTGTAGCAAGCTGTCGCACATTTCCAATCAAGTTGATACCTGTATGTTTCACTAAATAAGGATTCCATACTTGGTTTGCATATACTCTACATGTGGACACACAAAGCTAGAATAAAGTAGCTTAAAAGTTTAATGGTCCACATACAGTATAGCCTGTGTAAAAGGCCTTATCAAACCCATCACAGAATTTGCTTTATTCACCTTTTCAGTAATAGGCCTATATGTTTGTCAAAGGAAAGCCTGTTGTCAATTATGCCAATTATATCTTTGTCATAGACTGAGTGTTTCATCACTGTACCTCTTTCAGACAAATTATAATGATAACTGTAAATCTACTGGTGTTTGTCCAGTTCTCATGGTCGTACATTTGTCTGGGTGAAAACTCAATAACAAGGTTTTAGACTACTCATACAAGGCAGGGAATCTCCTTGGTTTTAGAGAGTGTGAGGTGGTATTAAGTCCATGGGGGTAATACAGTATGGCGCCACCATTAGCACCAACTGTGAGGGAAAAAGTCAAAACTTCTATAGCTAGTCGGCACAGATGACAATTACTGTACAGCAAATTTCTGTGAGGTGGTGGCAAAAAACTGTGAGGTGGCTGCCTCACAAAAAGAATGCCAGGGGAAACCCTGCAAGGAGTAGATACCCTCTTGAAAACTTTGATTTTTATTCCTACATTCTAGCTGACACTATATAACACATTCATGTTGGCGTGTTGTTAAACCCCATCTAACTACTGTAACTAACTAACTCAATGTGCTTAAAAGTTCAATGTGATTAATTTTAGCAGATGCAAAGAAATCAGTGTGTTTTGGTTCTTGGGATGTAAGTTGATAGTTATATTAGTTAAGAAAGTTCCTTTCAGCACCATTAACATAACATGAAGACAATTACTTAACCTACTTCTGCTAACCATAGATAACCCAAGGTTTCTTACTGTACTGTACTAGGGCTCGCATCGGTCACACTTACCTTACCCATGCATATTTACTTCACGGGGATGAGAGACCATATTGTATCCC